>LQRL01079629.1:10491-28045 GCA_001703475.1 Hydroides elegans | reverse complement strand
ATGTCAGCAAATTTTGAAATAGTAGATGAACAAATTTTGCATGACATAAAACAAACTGAAGATGACGGTGAAAACCAAATGGAGGTTTGGGAGGATATTGAAAACGCAGATGAAATTGAAATTTGGGTGCAACAAGTAGAAACAAGCGAAACAAGTGAACAGGTTGAGATAAACTCAAAATCTCAAAATGACAATTTGATGGATTGTGAGCCAGATGCCCAACAAAATATGCTTAATTTCATTAAAAACCAACGATCAGAAAGAACAAGAATCAAAACTAACGCAGATGTTAAACGATTTCTTCAATTTTTGGCGACAAAAGGCGAAAAAAGAAAACCGGTGGATATTCCACCTGCAACCCTAGATGTATACATTGGACATTTTATAATGGATTTACGACGAAAAGACAACTCTCAATACGAACCAAGCACAATAACCGGATTTCACAGGTAAAATATGTATTGCTCATATATTACTATGCATAAAACGCTTCTTAGTACTTTAAGAATATTAGTTACTATAATTGTTTTTTTCTTTATTTGGATTAACGTAAAAGACAATTAAAATATTAAAAAACATAAAGTAAAATATCTAGCAAAACCTTACAAATCCACACGTCTAAATTTGAATTCATCCTTTAATACATTGAAGGAGCATCGATAGATATCTAAAAGACGAGGGCTACAAATGGAGCATCATCATGTCCCCTGAATTCGAAACCAGTAGAAGTGTTGTCATCGCAAAGCGAAAAGAACTGAAGGGTCTAGGCTTTGGAAACCGACCAAACAGGGCGCTACCATTGAGTCCTGACCAAGAAAACAAGATGTGGGAGTCTGGGGCACTGTCCAATGCAACACCCGAAACACTGAAACGCTCATTGTGGTGGCGTCTTTCCAAATTATTTTGTAAGAATATTTCAAATTTTTATTAAATATTGGCTGAAATTTAGTTAATTTATGTATATACGTCTTCTCTATACTGGTCTTATGTAATTCCCAAACACAGTGTAAGTATCATTGGAAACAATCTGTATATATAATTAGCATTTTATTTTACATAACATGCTTGCATGCCCTGCAATATCGATTTTAAAATTGCAGGTTACAGAGGCAGAGAAGCGGCAAGAAAATTGAAATGGGGTGACATTACTCTGGACGAAAACGAAGAGGGCAGACATCTCGTTTTTCGAGAAAGAGCGACAAAAACAAGAACAGGCGAAACTTCGGAATCACGGGATTATGAACCAAAGGCGTATTAAAATCTTGAAAACCCCTCACGTTGCCCCATCAAATTGTACAACCTATTCAAAGAAAAAAGGCCCCCGTCGATACAAAATCCGGATGCCCCATTTTTCCTAGCCATAAATTACATGGCGAAATATTTCACAAAACAGGCGTGGTATGAAGCTGCGCCGTTGGGCAAGAATAAACTCAGAGTATATTTGCGTCAAATTTCGGTTGATGCCAATCTAAAAGGAAGATACACAAACCACTCTGTACGAAAGACTGGTATTACTAACCTTTTGCATGCCGGTGTTGCCCCTACACTCATCCAACAGCAATCCGGTCACAAAAACGTAGATAGTCTAAAGTATTATGCATCTGCTAGTGCGAAACAACAAAAGGCTATGGCTGATATCCTAGCGAATCCCGGAAAAGTAATCGCACCTGTGTCCGGAGATGGGAAATGTGTGCGTTTTTCCGACGACATTGTTGAAGGAAAGAGCTCCGAAACTCCGAACGAAAACGAAAGTGCGCTTCCAGTCCAACGAAAATCATCAATGGTAGCAGGAATTTTCTCCGGTGCAAACATGAGTGGATGCACTTTCAACATCAACTTTCTCACAAATAACAATTGAATTGATATCCATTTCCAACACTTTTAGTGGTGCCAAGTTATTAATTTTATTCGTAATAACATTGTTATTTAAGTATCTGATATTCTTGTTCTAATGTATAAATCCCTCACATAATGGCCATGTCAGCAGTTTGATCCGATTACATGATCTGTGCCATGACTTTCACTCATTAAAATCTTATTCATAAGAATCACTTGTTATTACGTTTCTTCAATAAAGCCGCTTTAGCGAGATGACATTTTAATATTTTTTATCTTTCTGTACATATTTCAAAATAAATTAATTAAATTTTGATCTATCCATTTGTGTTTGTTATACATTTCAGCCGATGTTAGCATTTATGTTATTGTTACTTTCATTTCCGTCATTTCAAATAAAACATATTTTTCAAATAATTTAATGAAACATGACAATTTACATTTCGTAAAGAGACCGCCATGTTGTTTTTGGTTACATATTATTACGCAACGTCCGGTATCACGATTCAATATTTCAAGAAAATAATTACCAAAACATCCCGAGAAAAATATTACTACGCAAGAGGGCATAATCACTTGAATTAATGACCAGGTTGTTATGCCCTGGAAAACACGGTATTTTACATACGGTCATATAATAAATAATAAATCTTATCACATAATAAAAACATTTTTTCGTGTTCAGATGGTTGATTTTGATTTGAGATGAGAGGACTTGCTTGCAATATTTTCAGCAGGAGTACTAAACGAACGATTTGTGGAAGTTCGTTTAATATGACCTATTTTGGTATGAAACGAATTGAGTTGCAGCTAAATATGATAGAATATCGTTGGTTGAAAAAAAAAACAATTTATTCTGTGTTTGCCAGCCAGGAAAGCCCGAAAATCGTTACCAGCAAAACGCTGCCTCATTTCTGATGTCTCTCTGAAAGTACACATTAATTGGTATATTCCCAGGTTTTAGCCCTAAATCCCATGTTAAAACCCAAATTCAAAACGGAGTTTATTTCGTGCAATTATTCTGTTCTATGAAACAAAAAGGCAATCTCACTGTTCTGAATAAATTGCTGGGTATCCCTGTTTTAGCAAATGCCTTATGCCGCGTTCACGCCAATAACTGTTCGAGATAATAACCTTTTATAGCTCAAGGTCATATGTGTATAAACGAAATTGTGCGATCAGTCCTTTCTGTTCATGCAAAGATGCGCCTTTTATGTGAACGCGGTCTCACGAACGTAAAAAAATATCGTCATCTCAGTAAATCAGTTCTTATTCAGTTACGATAGTCATTGTTAGTAATATTTCGGAGTGTTTCGTTGTTGATAAGCACATTACACATATAAAGATTGATTGTAGTTAAGTCAGACGATGCAACGTTTTACATGCTTTTCAAATGAGAGTTATTGCTAATTTATCAACATTTTATCCGGATTTTTTTGTCATCATGTCACACTAATAACCCGTATGTAACCTAACAACGAGACGAAACACTTTCATAAAAAATGCCTATCGAGTCAGCTTTATTACCCATCAATGAACTTAACAGCTATCTGCTATCTAATAAAAACATTACTTATAATTTATGAACTTTCGGTGCACATTATTCATCACTAAAACGGACACAGATTATGCCCCATGGGGAGGGGAACAATGACTGATTTATGTGACACATTGTAGAGGATCCTTGTCACATCCCGATTTGAAAAGAATTGAAAGATGTACAACGTCACAGCAACGTTAACGAAATAAGCGACATGATAACATTAAAACGGAAGTTACATTTGTGCCTGAGACAATAATACATATATCTTAATACGGTGAAATGTACATGAAATTATGAAATAAGATAAAGCTTAATTAGTAATCATAGCGATTTTATCATAAATACGTTACTATAACGAGGTTTTATTTAAAGACGTTGTAAATACTATATATCATCCAGTTCTTTCACACACTTTTCTTTTGACCGGAATATCAACGTTTTTGTGGGACGTTGCCACTGGAATTTATAAAACCTCAATTCATACTTTGGCGAGACACTTTCTGAAGAGTCCTCAACACATGTTAGCAGGTGCTACCAATACTTAGATGATAACGCTACAAACCAAAGCAATTGAGAAAAAGTTGTTGATACGTTGAAAAAAAGCGGTGACGTTCCGGTAATAAGGTCTATATGTTTCGAGATATACATCCAATTTTTAGGTAGTTATATTTAAACAACGGCAATAACGGCTACTCCAGAGCAACTATAGTTACCCTGATATTTTGTCATATATATCCCTAATGTATATATTGTGCTTAATAAACATACTATGTATGTAATTCGGTCTACATGTAATGTGTTAATAGCTGAAATATGAATGATATGAAAATATTAAATAATATGTAACATGTCAGCTTTTTGTCTTGTTGTGTATTTAGCTTTTTCTGGCCTTGATAATTTACTTGCGACGTTTATTTTCGATAGGCTATGATACGTTTGAATATTTAAAAAAAAAATCTCGGAATTATATACGGTAATGGTATGAACGATGTGTCCAGTGACATTGCATTACCTGGGAACAAACGAGCAAAGGTCATGAAGAGACTTCTCTATAACATGAAGATTAAAGCGTCGTATTTTCATTTAAAGTATGCTTTAGAGTATGTCATCGTAAAACATCGTTGGGTGCATTTCACTTTGATTATTGCCCTTTCAGAAGGTGGTACGTCTATCTTCACATACTTCAGACTCTATAAAAACGCTTATTTATAGTTTAATATGAAATAAATGCATCAACTGGTTCGACTGTGATTTCTACATGACAATAATCTGGACCCATTCTCAACGCCTTAACATAAAACTTATCCCTTTTCAAACTTAAAACATCACTTTGAATTGGTTTTCGGTGTAAGCTTAAGCTTTAGTGGTGCTATTTATATGGATCCATGCTGCGCAGGCCTCATTTTTGTTTTCCCAAAGTGTTCTTCAATCTAAATTTGTTTTTCATAATTGGCCTTTTTTATATATATAAAAGCTACCCTTCAAGCTAAAAAAACCTGACATATTGAGATAAAATGATATTTTGTAGCATGAAGGAAATAAGTATATGCAAAACAAAGTTTCAGCTAATTAAATTTGAAATTTGTATTATGACCCTCCAAAGTCGAGGATATTGGTATCACAGATTTAATATATTCCTTGAATTTACAAAAACATCAGGGGCAAAGATAAAAACAAATATCTAAGGGTGCGTTTGCCAAAAAAAAAATAATAATAATAATTAAAGGCAACCAATGCGCATACTCAAGAGTTTCCTTACAAACAAAACTAAACTTGTTTTCAATAATGTTATTAAACAATTGTCTTAGGAGTCTGGCAATGTGGGACGCTTTTGGAGCTTATTTCTTTTTATCCGCATGTTTCAATGTACCATTTAGCGGAAAGTCTGGTCGAAATATCGTATCGTGTTTATCATGTTTACCGGCAAAATATAAATGTCAATCTTCAATTGAATGTTTCGAATACAGTATATTGACATGAATATTTACTAAAATAATATATAACATTTATCATCTGTTTATACAGGATAAACGTCAACTTATTTAAAACATGATTCCCAATGCCTGTCGTATCAAAGCAGGAAAACAAATAAGTAGATGATGAATGTTAAAAAAACCCTTCTTCCAATGTATATCGTAATGGAGTAACATGTATATGTCGTACATGTATATGGAAGAGCAAGTTGCGTGGTTCTGTTTCTATAAGAAATACTCAAACTTAGCCTTTAAAATGGCCCAGTCCTGATTAGATTATTAAGGATAAATGGAAAAATCATGATTTAACTAATTCAGCGACACAGTTTTTGTATCCGAGATTTACGTTCCTCAAGCAGTGAAAACTAATAAAAACAAGTCAAAACAAATATCAGCATAATTTCACCAAAAAAAAAATGCAAAAACATATAAAATTCTTGAGTGCCCTATCTGAGAGACCTGGATTCCAACTCACCCTTGTTGATCCCATAAAAGCTTAATGCCTTTGATATTTGTCTGAGAGGGACACGCGATCCAGTTTCAATATTTAAAGATAAACATAACGATTGGTGCAGCCTGAGAGAGTAATGAGGTCGTTAGGGCGCATGAATAAGGAACACCCTACGAGAGGTTCCTCACAAAACTGTGTATTCATCAGCAGAAGATTTGAGGAACAGCTTATATGATTTTTGAAAATTAAAAAGCTTTAAGAGCTAGTAGGAAATTGGCTAAATAGTTGCATTCAATTGTTTACGAACCATGTATTCCTATCCAAAATTACTATATCAATATTGTCAATATTACATTTTCGCAAAATGTTATCATTTTCTACTCAAAACTGGATTGACAAAGTGGGACAGCTCAGTTGGCTCGATAAAACTTGACATATTATTGTGAAATTAGTTTGTTCAAAATAAAATTAAATGTGCTTATCATATAGACTTTTGAAGAACAAATTTTCGGCGAATTGTCGTGGGGTACCCTTCACTAATCCCAAGGACAAAGTAGTTCATGCATTATCTGTTTGCATCTGATAAACATGATTGGGGAATCTATGGGAATTAAGAAGATGGATAGAATAATGAAAACTGTGCTAATTTTCTCACACTTGGTTATCATCAGGTCTATCTCGATATATGTTGGTGATTCTCAGAACGCGCGAAACGTAATATTTCCAGCATTGCAAAACTTTAGAAACACGCGATTCCTGTGCAAAATATAAGATTTTGGATTTATTTTTTTTTGTGATAAAATACTAGATTAAGTTTTAGGATTTCAAGCCATAACATCAATAATTCATAAAAATTAAAACAAACCTTTCGGACTGTAATATTTGACAAGGGTCCTGTGTTAATTTTTCGGTAACATTTTTTTTCGGAGACAATTTGACGGGATACTGCCCGTTCCTTCTGAATATTATTTTCATATTTTTCCTAGAAATCAGGAAGATATTGTCATAACCATGCCTTTTTGATAGGCATAAGTGCGAACGATCATAACTATAATTGTAACCTACTCTATTACTAAGAGCTCTATATAATAGCTTGTTGCTACTTATTATTATCATTGAAGACGGTCAGCTCGGATCTGTTACATATTTACTACGTACTTGTGAAAGAACCCATTTGTTTACTGTCGGGATCTATCTATCTATGCAAGGGAGCATTTAATAAAAGTCTTGTTGACAGGAACACTGTTTATATTAAACATCAATCAACGACTGTCCAAACTCCACCTTAGCGATTTACTACGTTGAGGAAATATAAAAAGTCATAAACTGGACCAGGGTTAATTTAAAGGGATCCGTGTTTAACGAGTTTTGTATCCCTTGAAACAGGTCCAAAAAGCTCAGAGCGGAATTGTTATTCTATAATCTTATCTTCAACAAAAAAAAACGCGTAATTTGTGCGATTAAAATAATGCGATATTCTGAATTTCCAGTGAAATCGGCATACAAACATGACAACCACGTTTTAAGACTTTTGAACCTATTTCAGGTGAAAGCGGCTTTATGACAAAGTATTTGCATTTACCATAAAATGCCTTATAAAAGGCATTTTATGGTAAAATGCCTTATATAAACTGCTTATAATGCTCAAGCAATGAAATGCTATACGCAATTGTAAACATTATAAGCGAGTAAATATAAGGCATTTTACCATAAAATGCCTTCCTAAAATTGAACTAAATTAGTTATCCGAAAAGCCTAAATCTAAAGTTCCATTGAACTGATCAACATTTTAAAATTTGATCATTAATGCAAGAAAAAAATGAAATCCATTAAACAATCTAAAACGCTTGATGAATCGCAGCAAAACATTTAGGTAAAATGAGATAAAGGATCTTGATTATGCTATGAAGGCACCTCTTTAATTCAACCCATAAACTGGACTAAGGAATTATGAAGAGGGAAATAGAGACAAGGATCTATGTTTACATATCTATGAATTATTATTCACTTCACATTAGGACTCGATAATACGAACAATTTATGCTCAAGCAATGAAATGCTATACGCAATTGTAAACATCATAAGCGAGCAAATATTTATGATAGCGCTTAGGCATAATTTGATGGTGTTTGAATATTAATTAACCAGAAAATGGGACATGCGACATACATAAGAAACGCGTTTGTAATGTGAAACTTTCAAATACAGACATTTGTTGATTTGATGATCATGATATGAAAATTTGTCCCAAGTATCGGAACGAACCAATTAAGAATGTTTTCTTAGTTATATCAGTGCGACAAAAACTTCCTGATAATAAATACGTGATAATAACCCTCTTTATCCACTTAAAAGATGACTGGATAGCTGGTTAAATGCAATACATGCTTCTGGATACAGTCACTTATTATATTTACAGTGAATGTACATGTATAACACATTTTACAAAAATTACTTATTTTGGAAATTGATTTTATTTAAATGTGTTTACACAGTTAAAACATTATTGACGTGGATAGAATTATTTAATACCATACGGAGTAAAATGTGATAATATTGTCTCATTGATATTTTTTGACCAGCAAAATATATTAACATTCACTGGTACATTAGAAACAAATTTGAAAGAAATGTGAGTATATGCTTTCTCGAACAGAGTAAAACAACGGGAGTTATCCCTTACGGTTAATGGATAGTTCCCAATTTTCAATACCACGGTTTATTCATTATTAATAAGCAAGCGGTGCATCTTTTGAAGGATTAAAGATTAACCGATTCATACAATATGTTCTTCCTTGTCATTAACATGGGATCTCTCATTAACTGAGCACACAAAGCGTGTATTGGTTCAAAGTAACGGTACATTAGCCATGAACAATTGAAGAACATTGGTTGTTTTGTCCGGTTACGGAAACAAACCTGATTGGTAAGTTTTCACATAAAACGTTGTATTTTAATTGAAGAATATAGGCCTATATATTTCAATATACATATAGAATAGCTCAAATTTCGTCCTCAACTACGTCATGACGATATCACGTGGTCAGCGTAATATAAAAAAATGTAAAAAAAATATGTATATATATATATTTTTTCTAAATGCCAAAATTGAACCCACGTTAATACCAACGTTACAAAATATGATTGTTTTCTAAGGAGACGTACTTAACTCTTTGTCTGAGTGGGTTAGGTAATATTTGATCTGTATTCACTTGTTATAGCTTCTGTGAAAACTACTATGCAAACAATTGCATATCCAAGTTATAATTGCAGGTGTTTTCGATATAAAAATTCCTCCGATTCATGCATCGCAATTTATTACTGTTTATCATGGATTTCAACAAGGGAATAACTGCTTATCACAACAAATGAATTTCTTTATAATAATGCATAATAACGGATAGATGTGACGTCTACACATAATGAACAAAGCTGTTGTTTGTAATATATAGGGTAATGCATGAAGGACAAATTTCTTTAAATAGCAATAACGATTCCTTTCTCTGTTTGTATGGATTAACCGCTCATATACCTCTTAACGTTTCATCTACAATGAGGAATTACAAAAGTGCATGTTCGCGTATAATTTAATTGTACTTCATATAACAGCAAATGAAATTCCTTTGGGTTATATGGAAAGTGTACTGGCTGGAGCTAAAGCACTCTGGGGTTATTTACACCATGGAACCTAATGCACTTACTTTTTATTCTGTTTTAGGTAAGCTTCAACGACATCAACGGAAATGAGAAAGACAAAGGAGCAACAAAGGTTAAAACTGGATACTTCTTACTTGCGAAACAGAACAATGTATTGTTCTTATAATGTCAAAATATGATGATACAATTAATGTGAACAAAATTCTATCAACGATAACATCTTTCAATTAGGTGTTAGCTTCAATTTTCATTAAAAATGTGACAAGAGGATGCAACGCATCGTTGGATTTAACAAAGGCTGCTCTATATAAACCTTATCTTGTTTATTATAAACCACAGAAAATCGATTCAAACTAAACGTTAAATTAATCGTCATCTCCATAGTACAACGCCATTGATACTCGTACTCGCTTTATCGGATGTAGTCGGATACTAACAGAGCTACTGACAGAGCTTCCTTCGATTTCCGGTTAATAATCCGCCATCTTGAATGATGCACATTTCCGCCCGCACCGAGTTTCCGGTGGCAGGTGCCAACCGGAACCTCGACTTGAGTCTGGATCTAAACACAACTCTCTCCCACCCAATGACAACCAGATCCTCTTTGGCAGCTGTGAGTCAAACGAGTTCCCGCCAAAATAGACAGCAGACACCGTACACAGTGAAAAGGGTATGCGCAAATTTCAGTATGGATAATGTGAACGGTTCGAAGCCACAGGAAGTGAAATTATGGAAGAGGAAACCGGATCGTATGGGTTTCGAATTGACCAGTATGGATACGCAGTCTCAAATGGAGTCTATAACTGCAGGTAGAACTCAAAAACTTACCCCAAAAGGTGCTGTTGAATTGCAATCTCGCTCAAAAACGAAAACACATTATTTACCAAGTATGCTATTACCGACTGCTAAAGCGCAAATGTGCGGCGAAAGTTTCGCGGATTTTGTGAATGGACTACGCAGAAATACAGTGATACCTCATACGCAAACAGCTCCTTTAATGATCGCGTCAAATCAACTAAATAACACTAGTCACAGTTTGGATAGTTTACGGGGTATTCCTTCGTCCGCGACTACGTTCCGCAAACAAATACACTCCGTTCCGAGTAGTCTGCATCTGAATGAATCCATCATCGAGCCAGACGAACAAAAAGAGAACATATTCACCGAAGCAGAACGAACAATTGAGCGAACCGGAAGTACATTTTCGATATCCAGTATCTCATCACTTTCAAGCGGCGATGTCACTCCGCTCGAAGTACCACCCCCATCCTTTATCGAACATCCACAATCGCCCAATAAACAATACCTGGATAACTTCGCAGACGGTTCTGTGGCTAACTTCCGGTGGGCTATGTTACGCACGCGCATCATGGCGAAAGAGAAGCGTAAAGAAAAGCAAAGGTCAGTATATACATGACAAATTAGTAAGGTAATGCTATAAGATAATTCAATAAGGCATTGTTGATAGACATTAATTAGCCGCGTTCACGCAAAACAAAGCTTGTAAATAATGATTTTAAAATGCGCTTTTGTTGCGTGAACAGAAGGGATAAATTGCTCTATTTTCATACAAATTCGGCTTTCGAGATTTCGGCTTTCGAGCCTTTTTTGTTTTGTTTGCGTAAACGTGGCCATAGAGTTTCTAAGCAACTAAAATCTCATGGTAGCAGTTGAAGTTTGCTTATCAAATATAGTAATGATGCACAATTAGTAAACAAAGTCTTATCAAAGCATAATTGGTAATGCAAAATATTGTTACCATAGCATTTTAACTGGTTTGATAATATACCAGTTAGTGTAGTTCAGTAAATCAAAAGCTCCTAAAAAGTGTTCAAATGTTGTCTGAAAAAAAATGTTAAACTGGTCAAAGAATGTTGAATAATATTAGTATCAGTGCATAAAAAATTTGCTTTTATCATTAATTTGTAGAACTTGTAAAAATCATGAATTGTTAATTTTACATATATGCATCATATATGCAATTGTCCATCGTGTCCTCATAGTTTGGGCACACGCTTGCGATTTTTTTCTTCGATGCTGCAAAATTAGTACCAGATAAAGTTAACCTAGTGATATTGGTTTTACTACTTTTCGTTGAGCTTTGCAGTGATTTAAAACAATTTCGCATGTTGTATCCCCACCATTATAAGGATTGTCGATAAAATAAAACTTTCATTTTTTTTTAAGGCGGGAGAAAATGGCGGTAGAGCATGGGGACGATATTGAGTGTCCAGTGTGTGCTGAGGCTGCAAAGAAGTTCGGCGAAGGAAAAGAGTTCCTTAAGTGGTTGCTGGATCGATGGAAACCGGCTTCGGTGAGTTATATGAAAATTATTTTTGAAATGCTTACGGGCCTCGCCGCTTTAAAAGCGTATTCTCATTTTTCATAATAGCAAATCATGTCCTCAAATGTATCTCTGGACCTAGAGGTAAACTCAGCTCCTACCTTTACGGTCGATGTTTTTTTTTTTCAAGCAAGCCGTGTTTATGGATTCCCATAAGGAATAAAACGATAGGATTTGTTTGAAAAAGAAATCAAGAGAAAGCTTCCAATGTGGCCAGGCCCTTATATATATGTCTCGACCAATCATTATAGTTTTGTAAATTCATGCTGAGCCTTAAACGAAAATGTATATTTTGAACGCTAAAAACGCTCAATTAATTGTAAAATAAACATAATTGGATTTCTAAACAATCTTATAAATCATTGATATTTGATTAACCAATGAAAAACAAAAACAATTAGGTTTCAAAATATATAATTGCTTATAAAATCTTCAAAATTGACAAAACATATAACACAAATCAGGTCATTATTGTATATTAGAAATTATTGGTTTCAAACCATCCGTATAATGAAAACAAATGAAGGTCATTCTCTTAACCAGTATCACTGATATTTAAAATAAATCGATTTATGTTATGTTGAATTATTGTATTATATAAAATTAGTTTGTCAATTTACACATTATTTTAATTTATCTGCACATATATACTTATGTAGACATTATAACAAAGACATGGACAATTTCATATAAAGCAAACGTTGAAAATAAAATATTTGCAGAAGTCACATCTCATCTTCGCTTAAAGGTAAAGATAAATAGGGCTTAGTCACATTGAAAGCGTGTGTCGTGCATTTTGTTCATAACAATCGGGTTTCTCAGAAGGGACTCATTAGAAAAAGGTTTGCTATGGAGAAAAGGCGCAATTAACGCTTCAAGTGTAGCCAGAACCTTAGATGAGATATATAAAGATGGTGGACTGGTGCATTCAATACGTTGGTTTTGAGACAAGTTGATAATAAAATAGTCACTTTATCTTGTTTGTATGTTTTCCTCCTACACATGACATGTTCTATATAGCGAGGGTGTTTAGACTTCTATTAATACAACTACCTGTATCCGGATAGGCCTTCTTAACTCGACCGTACCCAACCTTTACATAAGATAAGGTCATACCTCAATGTTACTTTTGTTCTTGGAAGAATAGGTGTATCTATTTTGAATACCCTCCATCAAAAGAGCCCTTCAAAAATGTTCTTCTTACGTGATTGTATTTGGAACAAAGCAACTCTGACCATAAACGCATGAAGACCGTTTTGAAGAAAACAAAGTACTACAAAATCCTAAAAAATGATAATTATTTTTCCGAACCAGGTTGACTTTATTGTGTTCTACAGTACAGTACGATCTATATCAAATGTAATAAAAATTGCTCGGGGCCAGCTAAAAAATTATAATACAAATATTTGTCTCGCCATGTAATAGGGACCATAATTCGCGACAAATTATGCATTCTAATAATGAAAAAAAAAACACTTTTCGAGTTTGATTTTCATATAAAAACCAGATGATAAAACAAAAGCTTAAGGCCGTGTTCACGCAAACGAAAAAGCTCAGAAAATAGCACGAAACCCGATATTTTCGAAAGCCATATTTGTATAAAAACATAGCAATTTATCACCTCTGTTCACGCAAAAATTTAGGATATTTTTTTGCGTGAACACTCCTTAATGGTGCAGTCATGTACTTTTGCGATCGCTACGACAGCGAGCGCAAATAATGTAAACCAATATCGACATATTATTTTATTTTGTTAAGACTTTACAACAATTGCAGAAGTGTTCCGACTGCAGTAAAATTATCCGGGTAGGCTCTTGTGTCATTGTCTGCGATCGCAGCAGAACTCGAAGAGAACATAGTTTGCAGAGTTATATTGGATTTACATTTTCCTTTGGTTACCAAAGCGATCGATAAAAATACATTAATACCTGTCCGCACCATTCTACATAAGGATGAGGGGTAACATTTGCGCTAAAACATTTTTTTCGGGCTTATGATACTAAACCTTATGACATCACACACGCTGTGTTCATTTTAAAATGATTTTTTGTAAGATTCCCTTTGGAAGGCACGATAAAAGCTGCGTTTTTAAACACAAATGTGACCACGCCCTAGAAAAGTAAAAGTAAGAAATAATAACAAGACTCGTTACGACATGATAAAAAGACATGATCAAGACATGATAAAGAAGTGTAATAATAAACCTTTAAGGAGACTTGATGGATAAAACATATGGATCTTTTGACTACTGACAAATGGCTGCTACATGATTGAAAGAGAGTGAAGTGAAAATCTTAAGTGGGTCCTCAAAGGGGGTGTCTAAACCAGGACCGTGTATCGCTATGTATAATTAGCAAAAGAAACATTAACATATTTGAATGTCTTTCTCAATTTGATAGAAAAAAAAATGTTTAATTCAATTCAATCGCAACTTGGTTTTAAACTACTTTTTTACCAACAATCGTATAGTGATCTAGTATGACATGACATAATTGGTAGCTTGATTATACTCTTCCTAATGCATTCCTTGAAAAAAAAAAACTCTAAAAACAGGAAAAAAAGTAGGTTTAAAAGCGATGTTACCACGCCCTCTATATTACACCTCACTGTTTCTCGCCTGATCAGAAGAGTATTTAAAACGGAGATTAAAATCTTAAGAATGTCATTTGAACTTTCATTATGTATGACTAAAGCGACATATCATCAATATTTCATCGACCCATTCTGAGCAATAATGTCATGTGGATAGTCCTTAGCAGATAATAAAAGGCAATAATTAAAAACTAACATGTCGCCAGTTTTTTCTATTAATTATATGGCTTGTCGACGGCTTGAAGGTAATGATTTTTTTTTTTGTAACTTAATGATTAAATATATTTTTATATGAAAAGTCTTACACATAAAATGCAACCTTCCTAAGATTGAATGGGTGGAACTAAAGTGAAAATTTGCAAGTAGTATCAGGATGGCATTTATACAATATTTTTCATTGTGGAATATTTTAATATATAAAGTCTTACCAAATCAAAAAAATAAAATAGCACAATAAAATCCGATTTTCCCGAAAGTTGCCATTGTCTCTAAGCATTTAGTTATGACGTAAAACTATGACCGGATGTGACAAATCATAACAATGCGATTGCCACTTTACAAAAAGGTCTCGAAATATCCAGAGCTTCTTACGTTACCAAATAACTATATATATATATACCCTGCAAGCCGTCGAACAACATAGATTGTACGTTCTTTTACAGATTTCCTATGCATTTTATCGCGTCACAACATCGGGTAAACTTCCTTTTATGTCGAACTTACCGTCAAATTTGGTTTAAAAAAGGAACGAATTTCATACGTCTCCATCATCAACGTCCTTTCAAACGGTTCCCGACGTCTTGACGAATGAGCTAGAAAGTGATGGCATCTCACGATGTTACGCTCTCGATGGTTCTAGAGAATGCTTCCTCTTAATATCCGGAATGAGAATGTACCGACAACCCGAGCTCATATGTGTAACTACTTCAATGTAAGTATTGTGCACAATCATGTATTCTCGAAGCGAAACTATCTTTCAAGATTTGATTGAACAAGGCAGTGAGTACTATCTAATGACACCAACGTCGTGTATTTAAAGATTGAGAGTCATTGATTGACAACAGATCCATTATTAGACGGATCGCCTATAATTGAACAAGTCAGGACGAACACATTGACTCATACTTTTGATATTATTAGAGTGATAGTTTTAGAAAAATGGTCCGAAAATTTAAGTCGCGTCCACCTGAAAAGACATAGGGCATAACCCATAATGAACACACGGGTGTATAATCTAGTATGTAGTTTTATACAAGCCTGGTTTTTAGTTTATAGTTCCGAATTGGTATTTTGCTTTATGAGACGAGCAAACGCGGTTTTATCATTATCGACAACTTTGAATATGGAAAGTTCAGTCGATAATATTTATAAGACAATTCTTTTACTAAAATGAGGACGTTCAATTGTGTTTGCGCTGAGTAGTTTTTGAACTGGTCAATTCGTCCATTTTTTGGCGTAGTGACGAATAGGCTTTCTTCCCATTTTGAGATATTTGCAAAAGAAGATTTTACCATTTTCAATAGAAATTATTGTAAACCTGATCGTTTACATTATTATGTTACCTTGATCAATAAATGCATATACTTATCATATACTTTATTATGTTACCTAAATTAATGCATGCATTGAAGTCATAAATCTAATTTTATTACTGCAATGACGTCATACAACTTATTCGTCAAAAAAAATAAAGAATGTAAAAAAATTCTCAAAAACTAAAAGTGATAGGACATTGTAACTGTAGAATATTATAGTAATCATAAAACAATGCTTGATATTGGTGTTAACTCAAAATCGTTAAAAATGCCTATTCGTCACTACGCCAAAAAAATGGACGAATTGTTTAAAGACTCCAGCGTATTCTTATTTCGTCGACCTAGTCTCCGCTCTTATGGCCATACGTCACAGTGCGCGTTTTGTACGAAATTCAGTTATTCGGATTGATATATCCATATAGTTCAAGTTCGTTAAAAATATGTTTAATTGTATACGCACCAATATTGTTTAACAAACTATGAAAACATATAAACAAAATACACCTTGTTTGAAATGGTTGTGACGGGAAAAAAGATAAGATTATCTAATCAGAAAGAAAATAACTTCTCAAATAGTGCACCCGTTCAAGTTACATAAGGGCATTTTTCAAAAGTGGTCATCATTGGGATCAAATTTTCATATTTGCTTTAGAGCATCAACATTGATTTCTAAATTAAAACACATACCCAAGGTTTTTAAATTCGAAAAAATCAACCAGATCGAGTAAATACTTTCATTTTTATAAGCATTTATATCTGATTATTAATCAAAAATTATGGTGTCGGACGGAAAATCAATTTTCGTTCTTTACTTCTATTGGAATGAACTGAATAAAACGGTTTGTTTATTTTATTTAAACCTACAATAGGGACTATCTAACTGCTAAATATTTTACCTCTATTGCTTAAAATTACAAAATTATCGCATTTTTAGAAGTCAAAATTCTATAAAATGGGGGGTGGTTCAACATAAAGTTTTTTATTTCGGAAATAATGAGGAATCAAAAGCTGTAAGGTTCCTACACCATCGAGGAAATGAAGTAGCTTTAATAATCTATTAGAAATTTGAACCTAATCGCGTTAATTTTCTTAATATAGAATCGGACATTTTTTTCCGTCCGACACTTTTTTCCAACTTATGAGTTAATGATCATTCGAAACATTATGTTTCGGTCTGAGGCACAAAAAAGTAATTTCAAACAATTTATTTATTTTCTTTATAACATTTTCAAATGAGATAATATCAATGATTAATAAAATATCAACAATTTATCAGAATTTCATACGATAGAAATATAATACCATATCGGGTGGTTGAAAATCACAGTTTACCAAATTTTCGGCATTATACAAGTATTTTATTGGGAAATACGCACATGTTCTACCCTATTGGTTCATATTAAGTGATCAAAGAAAACTTTAAAAGGGATTGTTAAAATATTACCAATGCTCTTGATGGTGTCGGACGGAACATTTTTTATAGGATTTCGCGACAAAACCGTTTTAACAGCATAAAGCACATTTCCAATAGTTCTAATCTTTAAAAGTGATTTATATGTCTTTAGACATGACGTATAATTCCTAATAACCTGTTTCCGGGCACTTGCTCAATATTTTTTCAAT
>LQRL01079629.1:0-10481 GCA_001703475.1 Hydroides elegans | reverse complement strand
TAGGATTTTGTTTTCATTTTGAATATATAAAATATCATAATTTGGTGTAAAATGCAGCTTTTTTTCTAGAAAACCTATTAAAATTCATTGATTTAACATAAATCACTTGCACAGATGTCGTATTGGGCGTTTTAAACCATAAACATCGATGATATAAGTCATCATAGTCCAACCTTACATTTAAGCCTATAAAAGTGTCGGACGGAAAGATGTATTTTGGTTAGTTTTGCCAAATATGTATTATTGCAGAACTATAATTTATACGAATTTTGATGAAGATACTCTGGGGGTATTATATAATGATATAAATTTTCAAATCTGGGACAATTGAATTTTTATGAACATTTTTGTTCCGTCCGACACCGAAAATTCTTCCGTCCGACACCACCGTATAACCGATATTTCTAAGTGAATTGAAGGAATTGATCACTGTTTTTACTGTTTATAGATAGCTTTATCATCCATGCTTTAAAAACGGGTTGATAATAATTACTAAGTGACCTGGATTCGATGGAATTAAGGGTTAAGCGAGTACAGGTAGCAAA
Organism: Hydroides elegans; assembly: GCA_001703475.1. NCBI lineage: Eukaryota > Metazoa > Annelida > Polychaeta > Sabellida > Serpulidae > Hydroides > Hydroides elegans. The sequence goes on along the minus strand of LQRL01079629.1, from coordinate 9,936 downwards.
AGTCGTTTCTATCGATTCCGTCCGACACCGGACTTCATTTGTCTCTCACAAAAAAATGGGGCGGTGAAGTAGGGTAATTTTGGTAAGATATTTAAGCGGTATCCCAATACTATCTAGGCATGATAGAAATTTAACTCTTGGTTATAACAGCTATTTTTTATAGTGGTCGAAAGTATCGAATTCCGTCCGACACCAAAACACGACTTTTGACAAATGCCCATAAATGAAAAGTGCGCTTTGTAGACGATGTAGACGATGCTTAAACCAACAAGTGGTGGAATTACTTTTGTTTAAATTGATCCTCAAATTGTGATTTAAATCAAATAAAATGTTAGGTTTGAGAACGTTTTTCTTTATCCAAAATGAATGTTATAAAACGGCTATATGAAAAATGGTAATAATAGTGGTGCTCAACAATGATTCATTGGCAATGTACATGTATGTATTCATAAAAGTACATGCTCAGCCGCTAAGTCACTCAACCTCCTAGTTCTTAAGTATCAATGGCAATTATTATTATTACGTGACACATATTACACATATATAAACGACGCCCTTTTTTCATTTAATCATGCGTAATGGAATACATTAACAATTGTTGTCACTTGAAGCTAGGTTAGTGACTAAACCTCCGTTGACAAAATTCAAATCCCAGTTAACAGAGAGTGTTTTAAAATGTGCTAATTAGAAATATTGTAAATATGATGCAATCTATGTTTACATCATTTTCAAAACACGGTTGCCACAACAGGAATGAGATAAATTGTGACCATAACATACCGATACCTAATTGATAAGGGCCGGCCATACAGAATGGCTTATGGGCGCGAAGTCGAAATGGCGTCGAAAGAAAAGCATTATATACAGCCAATAACGTAACGCAACAGAAATGCCGTTCCGACGGAAAACGTTCATATTAGCTTAAATGAGAATCCTATTGACGTTACTCGACGTCTTGTCAAAACCTCACTCAAACTAGATGAATGCCTTTGTGTCCCAATAAGTTTAATAAACTTAACATATTTCGCAATAGAGCATTAGAAAATCTAACAATAAGCAGACGAGACCATATACTATTTTACACTCAACCCTCCCCATTTTATTCAAGAATCCTAAGGGGTCGAGTAAGATTTTTGAATCCGTATTACAAAATGTGTGCCATTTCAAGAAACCAGACATGAGTTATGGACTAAAACGTTTAATTAGAGTAGCATATTATATATAATGCCGTAATGTCTAGTATATCCATTGTATCCGAATTAAGTGACGTCAAGACTGTAATAAAATCATTAATAAGTTGGCTGTTGTCTTTTGAGAAAATGGCGACACAACATCGAACGGTAATTAGTGTGAGATAATGTATATGGACACGAAAGACTGAATAAACTCCATAAATATAGCCAAGAATGAACTAAATATAAACTTGGTATCTCCAGAAAGAAAAAAAAATCTTGGAATTAGCTTAACGAGATAATTGTTTGGTGCAATGTAGACGGTATTCTTGTTTAGGGATATCTTCATCGAATAGATTATGCGATAAGGCAAAATGTTATCTATGAAATCGAAAATAAGATTACAAATGTTGCCAGCACACATATTGAACAATTATTGTTGATAAAAAATAATAGAGTTCTATATCTAAATGAAAATGATCATCACACATAATGTGCCTGCATTTTATTAGAAATATGATTAACCTATTTTTACACAAAATGTAAAATGTTCAGGTAGTACAAAAAGGTTACAAGATTTCGATCGGTATTTTCACGAAACATTTTCATTAACCCAGTCAACAAATCATAAAGGATGGTGACTTCAGTGTTTATTATTTCTTAGTGCTCTCTTGTTTCTTTAACCTGTTACCATATAACCTTATGCTCACATTTTATATACAATTTATCAGGCCGTTCCCCCTTATAACAACGGGTTAAATACCAGTGCACTGTATTAATCGCTGTTATCGATAACAATGTTCGCGAAGTGTTTTGGTATTTACTGATCAGCTACGCACTTTTATTGATTTATGACAATGTCTTTCTGATTGAGAGACTATTTTAACACGATAACATAGCGATTAACATTTTTGATATTTTTATATATTGAAAACGTTAATTTTTGTTACTCAATAAGCATATTTAATTTAACGTTTTCTATTGAATATCTAGATAAGAACATAAAATTGTTTTAGTTTTTTTTTTTAATCCCAATATTTGTCATACATGCATTGTGCTGAGAATATCCCATTCAATTTTGTTCCGATAATATGAAATAACACTGCGTGCGTAACCTACTTATTGAATCAAATAATATGTAATTATGCGAATCACTTTAGCCACAGCGAAGAAAGGGTTTCTCTCTATTCAAAGCATAATGCTTTATCATTCATAAAAGACCGGATCGCCTTAAGTGGAAAATATGGATTTGGGCAAAAAGATCTCCTGAGCCTTTATATAGTGAATATACTATACGACAATTTGCTTTTACAGTACGAGCATATTTATTGAGAAAATCAGAGCCGGGGACAAAAAACACATTATTTGTTGATTATTGGACAAAAATCATATACCACTGATTGAATAGTTTTCTGGCCCTTCAATCCTGAACACGTTCAGTGAGTTAATGTAGTAATAATGTTTATTTGGGATATTTACTTAAGTATAAGTAAAATAAAGTTAATGGTCTAGACAATGATTCATTATCTTCGCCATGTAAATAAGAAACCACTAAATGAACCACAATAAAAGAGCCGATACAATATATAAAAAAGAGAACTGAATATTTCATAAGCAAGAAATAGGAGACCTATGCGTGTGCTCTTCTAAACGTTAGGCTTTGACTGACAAGCAATGTCGGCTTGGAGATAATTGAATTTCGAAAATTGAATTAGTTACAGCTCGGCACTTTTGCATAAGAGTTTAATGAAAGTATCTTTATCTAGATACGATAACGGACAAAATCACGGATAACGTGAGTGTTTATTTATATCGTGAAGCTTGTTACGATACATAACTAATGGTTGATTATTCAGTCATCGGTTTGAAACGACAGAAATGTGTATAAAATGGATAAACTGGTTATGCTGTAGATTACAACGCGTATACTTAAGTGCCCATGGTTGGTCGGATATTTAAAACTAGTAACTGTTTCTCCAATGAATAAACGCTTGTTCGCACAAGCAAAATGGATATTAATATATATTTTTAAAATGCCTTTCGATTCTCATAAAATTAAAACATTATTTGGATAAAATAATCATACCTTAACATGGTTTTAGATAGAACTGATCTTGGAGTCCGCACGAAATACAATATTAAAGTATTTTAATAAAAGAAACACTAGAATAATCAATAAAATAGATAACAATACAACAATGACCTTGGATAGCACTGACCTGAGCGGCGAAAACGTCACGTGGTTAGCCGACGGCTACAAATATGGTTGTGGTCGAAACAGCGCATTCGGCCAAAATGGCGGATCGACCCAATTTCTGGCCGAAAAGCCCCCTTTACCGTTCACCCAGCCCGTACGCAAACTCGGAAGCGATAACAAGATGGTCAAAGGCGCGCAGACCCCGGATCAAGCGAATTTGCATATGCAGCGCGAAAAGAAGGTATCGGATAGCAAGAGGATGCAGCAATATGCGCATGATAAATTGATGGAACAGCTGAGGCAGCCGTTGCCGGGGGATGAGCACTATACGGAACAGCGGAAGCTGCGTCATAGGCCGCGCAGTGCACCGACTGGTAAAGGAAATCGTACGGTTGGCAAAACGGAACAACCATCGAAGCAAAGACAGATGCTTATGTCGCAAACGGAGATTCAGATAAATGGGCAAGCGATCTTTGAGGACGAGGATCATTTGAGTAATTTTATTGACTATAGTGCTTACATGGATACTGTTAATGATAGACCACAGAGTGCGCGTCCTCAACAAGAAGTACCACACGTAGTCATACCCGATAGACCAGCCAGTGCCCAGGAAGTACTGTTTTCGCAATACTCGATACTCGACACACCCGCCAGTACATCGCGAGTATCGCTCCACCCACCGAACACCAATCGACCAAAACCACACCGCCCAAAAAGTGCTCCCACTACACAACGTCAAAACCAAGCAAAACAACGTCGTCCAGCCAGTGCTCTATCCACCGCCAGCTCACCCACGACGTCAACGCGACGTCCCCAATCATCAACGTCAACGCGACGTCCTCAATCGTCCCGTAGCAGCAGTTACGGTCGCAGCCCCGCTGAGCTACGCAAAAGCTACACGTTCACGACGCGTTCACACAACGACGAACATTATAAACGCCAAACCTACGCATCACCCTGTCCAGATCGACACTACATGGACCGACATACGCGCTGTTTCGATAACGCGCATATCCATACACAACTTAAAAGGCAACAGCCGTCAATGGCTTGTCATTGCGGAGACCCCGCCCTCTCCGCAGAAGGGGGCGTGGTCAATGGCGTGTGTAAGGCGGAGCTTGAGGAGAGGCGGCGAATCGAAAGCGAGTGTCGTGCGTACTACAGGAGATATGTGAATAGCATGCGGCCCAAATCAGCGCATGCTTATCTGGTTTGTGTAGAATTTATTATTTTTTATAAGAATGGTATGTTCTAGTTTTAAAATAAAGAAAAATAACACATTTAGGTAGACGTGTGCTTAATTATTTTTAATTAACAACGGTCATGGTTGTAACTACCCACTCGGCAAGGGTCGTCCATAGCACGTCGCATTCGCACGTGACGTTTAGAGGACGACCTACTTTGGGCCCGTATGAAAGTTTTCCGGACGTCCTGTTACGTCGCGGCGTCAGTAGAACGTAATTCGTACGTCCAATTTGGATGCGGCGTCGATGCAACGTATCTTCTACTTCCGCGACGAATAAGGACGTCCGGAAAACGTTCATACGGGCCCAAAGTAGGTCGTCCGCTCAAAGTCTGTGGACGTCTTGCCGAGTGGGTAAATAGAACCTGTTTACGCGTGGATCCAGAATTATATTGACCTGTTTATATAAGAGTGTAAATATTTTTTGGTATTAATCATATCGTTTATCTGCCTATTTTGGAATGGGAAATTGTAATGTTGGTCACATTACAATTTGCCATTCCAATATAGTCACATATAATGATTTTCACCAATCATCACCTGTTGACATGTGGCCAAAGCACCATCAGAACAAATGTATATATGGACATGTGAAGCAAAATATTAATATAATATTTAATACTAAAAAATAATAAATGACTGCTACACACATGCACCAAACATCATGATATGTCATCTGAACAACCGGTTCAAGCCATTAATACAAATATATTCATAGATCGATAGGTAATGATCCTAATTAAAAAAAGAAAAAAGTGTTAATCGGAGATCATCTGCCGATAAAGGTAAAGACACATGGATCTGCGTCAACCAAGTTTGATTAACAATTATCATCAATCAAAGTTATGTTTCAATAACTTCGTATCTTGTACCCTTATGTACATTTTGAACAAAATATTTAGAAAATGAAACAAAATAATTAAGGTAAAAGTAATTAAGATATATTAAATTGTATTAATTTAAACTCCACATGATTAAATGCACTGCAGAACACATTAGTATATTATGCATTTGTATATTAAACATTTGTCTTATCGTAACAAGGTATTGTTTAAAAAGAATGCGAACAGCGTGTCGATATGTTTTGCGGCGTCTGAAGTCAAAACGATGTATTTCGCTTTCGAAAGATTATTATATTTTGCTGCAGCGAAAAAAATAAATTCCAATCGATTTAGAATAGAAAAAAATATACTGCTTGGTCATGAAAATGTCATAATTGATAAGTTTTAGATGAAAGTTCTGTATGTATTCTCGTTTGAAATCGAATTGCTTGTTTTATCAGACAAAATAATATGAATATTGTATTTTTAACAGATCAATCAGTCCTGTGTTCAGCTGAAACCCTACTCATTTGATTATCAACTTTTTTGTTTTGTTGCAAATATATTGTCCTTTGACAGTTCGCATGCATGAAACGTCATTGCGGGATAATGAAATAAGAAAACAAATCTATTATTTAATATGAAGAGACCCGTCACTTTATTAATCAAAGCAAATAAATACGGTTTTGAAAGTTAATCGCCAATGTTAACCTCGAATCAACCAATGCACGGTCCTTGTTATTGAAAGGTATATAATGGCTCGAACTTTTTTCTTAAATATAATAAGTCAAATAAATAATATTATTGGCCCAAAGTTTGTAACGATAATAATATGGACATATTGAAGGACATTACCATTTTCAAAACTCTAAGCGGTAAATATATTGCACAACTTTTTTCCTGGATGCGTGTATCATAAAATGTATTAGATTGGGTACTTAAATATTAAAACGCTCTCATCTAAAAACATGAGATTATATTAACCTTATTAATTGTCTTAATTAATCTATTAGTTTTTTTTTCGAACAAAAAAAAATAGAAAAGAAAAAGAAACGATAACCTAATTTCTCTAACATCTCAAGCTTAATTTTACATTGTTATATTCACTTAAAAAGAGAAACGAATATTGAAATGACACAAGTTTTTAAAAAAATGTGTAGTTCAAATAGCAGCATTTATAAACATAGCAAGTTGATGTTTTACTCGTAAATGCTAAGTATAGAAGTTCTCAGTTGAGATACAAAACACAGTAACTAGGTTAATCCTTAGCTAATAGAAAAATATCCAAATAATAATTAGGTCAAATATATGGTCAGGCAGATTCACTTGACTATTCTCATAAGATTAACACATTCTTGAATCAGAATTACCAAGTTTTGTTAAATGTTATAGGCTATTATATATTACGTATCTAACACCGATAAACATAAAATGTATTTGTAAATATTTATTGTTAATCATTGCTTTCGAATATTACGTGCTTTATATATATTCTTTGAAGAATATGTAATGCCATGATATATGTATATAAATTAAATTATACGTTTTTTTTTACAATTATGATCGAATCATTAATGAAATTATATAAGAAATGATAATTATCAAATATCAAATTCAATGATTATTCCCTGTCCGCTTTTTGTACCTTTATAAAAACCACTTGTCTTTCAGAGAAGCCCCTTAGATGCACCCGAACAGAACACATTATGCACCACGCACCAGCAATCAACTCACTTAGTAAGTCCGGTCCCTACCCACTCGGCAAGACATCCAAGGAATTTTTGCTGACGCCCTACTTTGGGCCCGTATGAAAGTTTTCGTAGGTCCCAACTCGTCGCGGACGTGAAAAAATACTTTGCATTGACGTCACGTCCGAATCTGACGTACGAATTACGTTCTACGGACGCCGGGACATAAAATGACGTTTGGAAAACTTTCATACGAGCCCAAAGTAGGTCGTCCTCTCAACGTCACGTCCGAATGCGACGTAATATGGACGACCCTTGTCGAGTTGGTATAATCAGGTCTCTCCCTTTTGATGATTATTTTGATAGTTGACATTGTATATATAGTTTAATAAATAGAAAACAACTAATTAAAATATGATGTAAATTTCTAATTGAAATATCATTTAGTCATCATTAAAACTTTAAATGACATTCAAAATCAATTTGCAAATGTATATATTTCTTCCATCAATCTGTAATGATGTTCTGTATCGAATCGACCAATTGTATAAGCAGAATCGATTCATAAAATATACGTTTCATTTTTATATTTAGTTATTTCTTGATTTATCACTCTTTCACTGAAATATTATATTTAGCTCTTTTTATCTCGAATTTCATCTTAGAATTTTGTTTAGCACATTAATCAAAGATAATACTTCTACTTCAATAGAAGTCATCATATATAAACGACCTTTGACCTTTCACTCAGGGTCATCCGAAAGTGCAGCCGCACTTTTGCAACTTTGTACGCAAAGCTCGCTTCTCAGAAAAGGGAGACAATGCCACACCGACTCCGGACCATGCGAATACACGTAGTGCGAATGCGAATGCGAGGCGACGTAAGTAGATACGCATTTGTGTGTATTTTGTTAATAATCGTTTTTAATATCTTTTTAAAATGTTCGTTGGCTGGAAGTGTCGCACTACGGACCAAACGCATGCACATAGCACAGGGCCGAGCACGAGGCGACGTAAGAAGATACTAATTTGTATCTTCATTTTAGTATATATATTATTTCCTATACATACATATATATTTTCAGTAAGTATAATCTCAACTTTCGTGGTAATAGTCAATAAAGATTTTCCAAATCGGAAGGGAACCTATTTTTTTCCGACAATCAGAGTAATCGTTAGTTTTATGTTTAGATCTACATGCATATTCAACGAATTCGTCATATTTATGTTCAATATATTTTTTGTATGTATAAATATTTTTATTGGAATATTTTGTGTATAAGGCAAATAAGTAAATAATATTTTATCTTATCTTATATCATCTGAAATAATGGGTGCCTTTCTATTTATACAGACCGTCCAGACTTTTCATACAACAACCCAACATTTTTTTAATCATTTAAATTGTCTGGAAAGTTTTAAATACCTGAAAAGTCTAAGCAAAAAAGAAATGCACTCAATATTAATAAGTTCAGAAATTAAAGTCATTTCAACTCTGGCAAAATAAACAAAATACAATGGTTTCATTCTATTAGGCACAAACAAACTTGATAAACATTTTTTTGGTTTAAAATACAGAATCGCTACTCGCTAATTCTTATTGGTTTTGTTTATTATTTTTATGTTATTATACTGCATGATCTGTTCGTATATAAAAAGTGTTTCATATTTGCATTAAAGTAATAGCGTGTTTAGTCTTTTTGAATACATGTTAGATGTTCAATGCATGCACATTAATGTCAACTTCTTGGATACATATTTTATATATTATGTGAAATAAAGTTGCGCTATTATGCCATCAGATAATGACACTAATACAAAAAAAAATATTGTGATATTTTTTAAACAGTCTTTGTCTGATCGCATATTCGGATGCGTATCCAAACATGTTATCGTTAAATCAAAACTCATATGAGATGTATCTTTTTCTTGTATGTGAGCATGATTCTTTATAACTTTCAAATTTCCGTTAAAAAAAAAAACACAGCTTCGGCAAGTTCCGTAAGTGCCGTAACATCATCACGGAAACGCCCGAGCAGCGCTTGGAGTGCAGTGGACCGAGTCGGAGAAGAGAATAGCAATATGGGAGACCAATCGCAATTCACGGATGGAGCTTCAACCACAGAAGAATGGCCTACAGGTAAATGCGAGGTTTCATCTTATGGAGGTTTTTCATACATCATAATACAGGTTTTATCTTATGGGGTTTTCATGAGGAGAGAATAGCAATAAAGGAGATCAATCGCAAGACACTGATGGTGCTTCTACAACCGAGGAATGGCCAACAGATAATTTTTTTTCTTTTCCTTTTTTCATTAATGATAATGGAGGTTTGATCTGTTTGGGGGAGTTTGTGGGGCATGGGGCGAATGGGAGGTGAGAATAGCAATATATCAGACCAATCATAATATACGGATGGTGCCTTGACTATTGAGGATTGGCCTACAGGTAAATCAGTAAGGGAGGTTTTATGTCATCGAGATTTTTTTGTGTGGAGGGATTTGTTTAGCTAGGCTGTATGAAGCGAGTCGGAGAGGAAAATAGCAATATGGGAGACCAATCGCAATTCACGAATGGAGCTTCAACCACAGAAGAATGGCCTACAAGTAAATGCGAGGTTTCATGTTGAGGGAGATTTTCTTAAATGATGAAAGAGGTGTTATTTTTGGGGGGTTTTGTTTGGCGGTTATGTATGGACGGGGTCGCAGCTAGAAGAGAATAGCCTTATGGGAAACCAATCATACTTCATAGATGGAACTCGACTACTGAGGAATGGCCAACAGATAAATGACAAGGGGGGGGGGGGGGTAATTTT
>LQRL01079627.1:19996-34747 GCA_001703475.1 Hydroides elegans | reverse complement strand
ACGACGGGCAAGATCTATCAGTATGTCATTAACAAGGAGAGACGCGGCGATTACCTTGGCAAAACTGTACAGGGTATGTGGGGATTGTTGGTTGTTTTTTCATTCATATTCATGTGGTGCTTATTTCGCTTTTATTCAGCAAAGTGTACCTAAGCACGATGGTACAGTTGTCTGTAAACCATTTAAAATCATTGTAGTTGACACAGTAGTTATGCGAGATATGCAGAGTTCATAGCTCTAAACACATTGTATTACAATATATTATGAGCAAGCAAATTCCTTATCGAAGTGAAAATTGCATGATTAATAGGATAACTCCGAATGCGATCGATCTTGTGCTACCTGATACCATTAGACTAGAATGCCCATTCTTGTGGATCAACAAAGTATATGGCTTTCAAAACTCTATTAAAAAAATACAACGATAAGTTGTTTAAAAGCGACACATTGGCGTGTTGTGTCAATGTTCTTTAGACTATTTATATAATATGCCATTGATTTATAATCAAAAATATCTTCTTATGAGTGATCATATACATATAATTTTATCACAATAAACGCCTATGTTTCTCAGTGGTGCCACATATCACGGACGCCATTCAAGAGTGGGTGGAGCGCGTGGCGAAAATCCCGGTGGACGGGGACCAGCAAGAACCAGAGTGCTGTATCATTGAGGTGAAATCGGGTTCGAAATTTCTATCTGCTCCCAGGAGAGGGGTTTTGATAAACAAGTAAATAAGTGAGGAAGGGGAGTGTGGCGACTATGTGGTCGATTATGACAATAAGGAGTCAGAGTGCAGCTGTATCGGGGAAGTTTAATCGGATGGGGGAGTTGAAACAGTTACGGAAGAGAAGGACAGGAAGAGGAAGGGGAGTTGTGAAGTCAATTCAAAAGTGGGGGAGCATGGCGAAAATCGCGGTCAACGCATATTCAGATCGCAAAAACGGGTGTCTTATTGATTAAGAGCATTACTTGAAATATACAGTTTCCTTTCCCCGTAAAGAGACGACGTGACGTCATGTATAAACTGAATTATATATGATAAACAGGCCATGGCACAATAAACATGAAGCCTACTTCTAAGGTATCTAGTAAATCGACATTTTATAATTGAGTAAACACATTCCGAATCAAGATAAATATATATGTGCACCATAAAATTAACATTTGAAATGTTTTGTTTTCAGCTCGGCGGTACCATAGGTGATATCGAAGGCATGCCCTTCGTCGAAGCGTTTCGACAATTTCAGTTCCGAGTGAAAAGAGAGAACTTCGCATGTGTCCACGTTAGCTTAATACCTCAGGTACGTACATCGTCTTTAGAGTCGAAAATGTAAGGGCCACTGCTCTCAGTGACCAAATTAAAAATTGATTTTAGGATAAAGCAAGCGAAGGGAAAACAATCTATTATGGAAAAAATGCGATTCGTATGAAAATGTTATTTTGTTGGGACTTTTGAATGTTGCTAATTATTAGCTTATTAAACGCTAAACAAAAATGAAACTAGAATTTTAAAAATGTTCAAAACTACAATTTTATGCATTGTTGTATGCTGCCTATGAATCATTGTTGATATACTAGTATATGAAAACATTCTATATGTATTTATTAAGGCTATAATTATATATTATAAACATACTGTTTTCTTCCGGTTAGCCAAAAGCCACTGGCGAACAAAAGACGAAGCCCACTCAGAACAGCGTGAGGGAATTGCGCGGCCTTGGTCTTTCGCCGGATCTCGTGAGTTGGTTATTTGTTTATTTTCTTGTCCCTTAATCCTTTATGATAATTTCAAAATTATTGTACAGAGCCATGGCATATATCTTTTGTTGTATATATTACAGGCCTTTTTGTAGGTTAAATGTAATAAGCTACAATAAGCTGTATGACAAACAGGTCAATGGGACAGTAACCTTACAGAAAAAAATAGGCGAATTTTACTATATTTTTTGTGCACATGCTGTGCTATTAATGACTCTTAAAGTATATTTTGTAAGATCAACGTTAAGATATGTGGAATGTTATGCCTATACTATGTTATGCCTATACTTCTTTGATCTCAAGCCAAAGCATTTTATCAATAGCATAATAGACAAGTTAGATATCGAGAAAAAAAAACAAAGCGTGTCTCTTCTTCGGGGATTCTGATTTGAAAGCAAAGTATCTCAATATAAAAAAATCGGTTCATACTTCTCCCTATGAACCTTTAAACGCACTCTACTTGGGCTGAAACCAATTAGAAATAACAAGTGATTCAACAATATTTTCTTGCAGCGCGTTGTAACCCTATTTGTTTCGACTGAGTAAAACAAAACTTCTTAACATGGACATCATGTATCAATGATACGACCCCATTACTCGAATCGGGTAAACCCCCAATAACAGTTTCCAGTGATTAAATATGGGCGTTTATGCGAGTCCATTGGCAATAAATCGACGATCTGTTGTGTGTCTGTAAACATATACCTTTAGCGTCATTTGGTGAGTTATGTGCAAACAACTTACCTGATGACAACATTTTACTTTTTTAGATTTATTGACTGGGAAGTATGATACTGAAAAAAATAAAGGTCTCAATGCAAAGAAAAACTTAGCTGACACATCAGATTGTTGTACGTCAACATTACGTATTGTTTTGCCGAATACTTGAAAATCGAAGTACAAACAAATATTCTAGACTTAGAGGACTTTTAAACATGTCATTTTACACGCACTTCTTTAATCCTATTGCTATAATTAAAAGTGAAACCATGCGAAATCGAAGAAGTAATACTTACTTTAAAACATATTCTGTAAGCATCCCCCTTCAATTGATACCAAGCCCCCTAATTCTTTTTTGTCTTTTCCCTTGCAGATTTGTTGTCGTTCGCTGACGCCTTTGGCAGAGGGCATTCGTGAGAAGCTCTCCATGTTTTGTCACGTGCCACCGGAACAAGTAAGAGAACCAATCAAATAAATGGTTTTAGTTTAGTTTTTACCCGAATTTCCATATTTTCGAAATAAGATAAGTTTGTATGCGCCGGTTCTCTATGTTTTGACACGTGCCGCCGGAACAAGTAAGCGCGAACCAATCAAATTAATAGTTGTATTTTATGTATGTTGCGTATCACTATCTATATGTGCACTTTTTGGTGCCTGTATTGACGTTGTTTCACGGTATCTCCTTCCAAAAAAGTAAATGCGTTCATTAATGCGGTACAAATAAACGCTTGTCATTCATATTTATTATAAGAAAACTAAAGTTGTCGTATACATTTCTTCAATCTAAGGGCATTAAGCGTTAATGATTTGATAAGAAGACGTAGCTTATGTCATCAAAGTAAATGAAAAAGTCAGATCGAAGGAATGTTCATTTGAAAACACATCTGGTGTTTCTTACAGTATTACGTATTTTCCGATTATTTGCCCATAAAAACTTTATTTTGTGCATTTATCGTACGTAGTTCTTTTTGTACCTCTATTGACGTCGTTTTACACCGTATCCGCCTTTAATAAATACGTTCCTTAATACGGAAAGTATATAATTTGGTGTCACGTTTAGTCAAAAAACGACATTAACCAACTGCAATAAACCATTTCTTAGAAGCAACATCGGCATAAAGGCAATTGTGATTATGATTATTTTTATTGGCACGTCGCGATGTGCCACTAATGCGTTATTGAGAAAACGAAATTTATGGACAAATTTGTCAATGAGGAGATGTCTTGCCTAGAAGACATTAAGCTAAACCATATTTGTTTATTGTGCATTTGAGTTAAATTCATTCGCCCTATCAACGTATCAATCAGCGTGAGTACGTATAACTCAGAGATTTATGAGATGTCCAATACCTAAATTACCCGCCCCTGCCCAACATATCAAATGAATCCAAGATTCCGGCAAACAAATGGAATATCTTCCGAGTTATTTATAGGGTGTACGTCTTTCTGGACAAAATCCGTCATAAGATTTAGGGGATAACTAGATAACAAGCAAAGCACGTTTTATAATTGACAATTGGTATGGCGATGACGACAAACGGATTAAACGACCATGATAAACATGTCCTTATTACATAGCGCGTGGAAATAGTCTGGCATGTGGGGTGTCTGAAATATGCAAAAGTTAATTTGGTTGGCAATAAAGTATTTATTGGGAGGTCGTAATGTGTGTTTTTTTCGTTGCTTTTGCGTCTGTTGAGTATTGAGGTGGTGTTTGTTTTGGGAATTGAATCTTGTTTATTTGGGAAATGGCAAAATGAAGTTATGATGACTGCGAACGCTGTCTTTTGTTGTCTTGACAGATATTAACTGAATTCTCTGATATATTTTAACTTTAAGAGTGTTGCAAATGGCTCTAGTCATGTTGTCTCAACATTAATGGAAAAGAACTAAAGGCTGTGGTTCCACGCTGATAAAATATTCTGTAACTTTTACTGTTTCCTTTATAGGACTTTGAAGATATTATCCAAATTCTATAAACGAAAAAGTAACATTAACAGGATATTTTGTCGCCGTAGCACCACATCCTTAAAAGTATTAATAACGTAGTTGAATCTGGTTAAGGTGGTAAATAATTAAATGCACACCGCATTCAAAATATTGGTTTTTGCATGAATCAACAAAGAAAAGAAGATGATTAATCGTATTTTTAAACTATTCTATGATTTTTTATTCAAAGTTTTAAAGTTTTCTGGGTTGCCTCTATCCCGTTTCCAATTATTGGAATAATCAGAATGCTTGCTTTGTATGACAAACGATAGTCGGATTTCAATCAAGTGGCGGTCTATTCAATAACACAGATGATACTTCTCCTACGATTCGATTAGATATCGGGAGTCGTGAGCTAATTTAGATGGCATCTATTGGTTTGTGGTTCAGTTCTTTCCCAGAGCAATTATTGGGTCAAGTTTGGTAGTGCTACATATAACAGCCCTACAGTTTTAAAAAACGACTTGTACCAATTTCAATATGTTTTACATTAAAGATGGTGCACCACATTTTTGTTGAAACCATATTTTTTATTAAAATGTTGACATTGATTTAAATGAAAGAGCGCAGGGAAAAAATAGTGGTGCAAGGTTTCTTACAAGTTACAGGCAAAAAAAAAATCATTTTTTTGTAGGTTTCTATCATGGCGAATGAGGCCGTCGAATTACTATGGCCTTTGGACTAGCAAATCCCTTTCATGTCAAGCCCTGCTGTAGAGGATAGGAATATTCTAGACATGTAACAAGACGAAAATTTTGCTCTCTCCTATCTAAATAATGTGAAAAGGATAGAACTATGTAGGTTGCATAAATTTGATACCAAATAGGCTTTGTAACCCTGGAATCATATACCGTACACAATGTTTTCCTATATTGGATTCCATGAGATTCCTTGGGAGTAATTGAGTGACATTGGGTCGAGTAGGTTTCTTAATAATATATGTTGACAGGCGTAGTTGCACCACGTTTTCCCTAGTAATAGGCTCGTTTCGTGGAAACATTACCCCACAACTTAAATTTTTACACGCAATATGTGTTTGGTTGATAAATTACATAACATCACTGGAAGTTAATGGGGGCGGATTGTCTTAGAATAAGAATTAACCCTTTCACTGTATCCTAAACCTTCACATTTATGTTGGAACTGATGTGGGCACACCTTTACCGTAGTCTCTACGTAGCAGTTCGCCGCTCACTTACTCATTTGTGCTCTTGCTCTAGATTGTTGATAAACCGATACATGTGCATGGATCACCGTCTGTTAACAAATCCGGATCATCCAGTTTATGAAACGTCGTTCGAATGCTGTCACGAGGTATCGATCCGTCACTGATATAAAACTGCATGACTTAACTTATCAGAACACTTACCGGTACATTTCGAGTTCTCATTTTGACTTCATATCGCTTTTCAATAATTGTTATTCCACAGGTCATTTGCATTCACGATGTGAGCTCCATCTATCGCGTCCCCTTGCTGCTGGAGGAACAGAAACTCGTCGAGTTCTTCGCCAAGCGCCTCGAGTTGTCGCTTCCGCTACCTAAGCCAAGGAAGTATCTCACTAAGTGGAAAGAACTTGCCGACAGGTAAGATTTGGTTATTCGACTCCCGAATCGCATCGATATCAAAAAGAAATAGAACCTTAATCGCAAAGCATGTTTGCAAAAACAGGATCTTGCATAGGCTTCGGCCATAGGCTTGGAAAAAAAGGCAATAGGCCGTGGAGATTCAAACCTTCTCGGGGAATAAAAGTCTTTTTACCTAAATTATGTCGGCCAAGATCATTTTATCTTGGCCAAGTAGTTTTGCAAGCGTTAGGCTATTTTGAGTGAGTTCTTATATGAATAATTTTCATGGTAGCTTGCTCATGGTTCGTGGAACCTTATAGACGCATGTAGATCAAACTATTTGCAAATTTCGAGAAATATTCGTATTAAGTCTAATTATCACATTCACCACTGCATATAAAAGACATGATCATGTAGCCTTTTCTAGCCTAAATTTTCTTTTGCAGACACGACCGCATGTTGAAAGAAGTGACAATCGCGCTAGTTGGCAAATACACTAAGCTGGAGGACGCATACGCCTCTGTCATCAAGTCGCTGCAGCATGCTTCAATGGCATGTAACCATCGGCTCAACCTTAAGGTAAATATTTCAGGGCCGGGGATGCACCTTAGCCGCCGCATGGTCGCATATGCGTCCGCGCGCGAGTGTCGTTTGGTGCGAACGTCAATGTACGCGCTTGTGCGAATGTAAATGTTTGGAAATCAACACTGTGACTGTGCAAAGGGATTTTTTTATACCGATAAAAATTGCGCTCGCCCCTTCGGCGCTCGCATTTAGAATGTTATTTTCAAATAAAAAACTACGCGTGAATGTCATTTAGCCACTCGAGTGTCGTTTTGGATGATTTCAGGTTAAGGTACACCCCTGCCGGGTCATCCAATAATCCTATTTCACATTTTTTTTCTAAAACGTTCTGAAACCATTCTGAAACTTGTTTATATTCTAGAAATATTGTATTAAGTTACTTTATATCAAACCTTAATTTGTTCGCAACCATTGGCTTAATCTCGAGGTAACTGATGCCATTCCTCCTTTTGTTATGTAAGCCTTTACGAGGCTAATGAAGGGTGAAAAAAGCGTTGACCTCTGGTTTACATATTTATATATGCGTCTATAAATTACAAAATGCAACATATTTAATGGCATTTTACAGAACGATTTTAAACTTATTGAAGTTATTTTTCCATGTTTGGTGGATATCAGGAAATAGGCACTGAATATCTCAACACTTAGCCCCGTTCAATATACTCCTTCTGTTATGTAGTACATCGAGGCTTCCGATCTGGAGCAGACGACACAAGAAGACGATCCCGCGAGATATCACGAGGCGTGGCAACAACTGGTCAGCAGCAACGGCATCCTCGTGCCAGGTAGATAACCCCGCCCTGAACCTAATCACTGGAACTATAATCCCGTTGATCCAGATTTATCCGCATATCCCTCTTGACACTTTACCTTCTCCGGCCTAAAACCCATTATTCTTCCAAAGATTTCTAACTACTTAATTATGCCCCTCTCACTTCTTAAAAAAAAACGTTATGTTTTTAACACAGTTTCTGGTACTTTAAATACCCACTTATCAGTTTTAAATGCGGGAAAGAGATCTGTAAAAACGATTTAAAACAACTTTTTTATCCGTAGGTGGCTTTGGCGTGAGGGGCGTCGAAGGCAAAATCAAAGCGGCTGAATGGGCGCGAAAAACAAAGAAACCCATGTTAGGTAAGTTAAAGTACCACTGATGATTTATTTGCAATTTGTGAATTATATATACTGATTGATGCAGGGGTGCACCTTCGCCTAAAATCGAAGGTCGTGCAAGCGCGACCGTCATCCAAAACGATACTCGCGCGGGCAAAATGAGCGCAATTTTTTGAGGTATTTCAAAATACTTAATTGTCACATGATGTGAATTTCCATCAAATTGACATTCGCGCTAGCGCGAGTGTCGTTAAAACGACACTCGCGCGGACGAAACGACGGTCGCATGTGCGACCGCTAAGGTTCACCCCTGTTGATGGATGATATTGAAGTGTATATAGATGTGTCATCAACCCCTGTCTTTAAAGTCCTCACTATTTTTTTTTTCAAAAAAGAAGAAGAAATACAGTGAATATATAGAAATACCGTGGAACCTCGTTAACTCTAGCACGGTTAACTCGGTTTACCGAATAGCTCGATGTGATTCTGAAGTTCATTATATCATATATTAGTGGTCCAAAACCACGGTTATCTCGAATTCAACGTATATCTCCGAGCACCTAGAGTTAACGAGGTTCTACTGCACATGTATTTGTCATTTTAAATTACCTTCTTTTATATTACAGGTGTATGTCTCGGTCTACAAGCGGCTGTCATCGAATTTGCACGAAACGTACTCGGATGGAAGAATGCCAACTCGACCGAGATTGATGCCACCACCAACCACCCTGTGGTTAGTAAATGTTCAATTGAAATGCACTTACGTGAGGCTGTAAAGACTCTTTTTCCATGTTTGAACTTGCTATAAAAACATTCACATCGCTAATTAAAAAGATATCTAACGCCATTTTTTAGCCCCCTCTCCCGTTCATGAATGGTAAAAGTTGCTATAAAATAACCGAGCTATCTACATTGGATCGTTCCGTTCAAAAAATATTATGATCAAACAATTTAATTTAGTTGAAGTACATATATGCATTTGCAGAAGATTGTACTAGTCATATAGAAAATTCATATATTTTTCCGTCATCCGCATCTAAAGTCATCGATTTGTGTGCTTTTCTTTGACGTTTTTCAAAATGTTCTTAACGTTTTAATTCTTTTTTTTTTCCACAGATCATCGAGATGCCCGAGCACAACCCGGGCGATCTGGGTGGTACAATGCGTCTTGGCCAGCGCAAAACCATTTTTAAACAAGAAGGATCCAAGATCCAGGATTTGTATGGAGGCGTGTCGTTTGTGGAAGAGCGACACCGGCATCGCTACGAGGTGAATCCGGATTTGGTGAAGCACTTTGAGGAGCACGGCATGCGGTTTGTGGGGCACGATGTGGAGGGACAGAGAATGGAGATTATGGAGCTCGATGGTAAGATACTGATATGAAAATGATAAAAATTATAAAAATAGGATCCCTATAAATAAAATATCCATATGAAAATGATGAAAATGAGAATATAGGATGCCCCTATAAGATATAATGAGATATCCATAAAATGGGGTTCCCAAGATGCAAGATCTCTATGGCGGCGTGTCTTTTGCGGAAGAACGCCATCGACATCGCTACGAGGTCAATCCGGATTTGGTGAAGCACTTTGAGGAGCACGGAATGCGGTTTGTGGGGCACGATGTGGAGGGACAGCGCATGGAGATTATGGAGCTCGATGGTAAATAGAATTTAAATGTAACCGCAGGGTAAAACATTAGCCGCGGCCTTAGCGAAAATCAAATCCCCTAAAATTGATAGGTCGATAGTTGGTCATCTTGATAATAATATATGTCACCCATATTAAAATGATGACAATGAGATAATAAGATACCCATATGCGAAAGATGTAAATGAAAAAAAGAATAGTGTAATATTGCATTTCTAATTGGATTTTCTAATTGGCCGTCGGTTTTCGAGGTCGGGGGCCCGAATGGCCCCCAAAATTTTTAGAAACCCCTCAACAATGTTACTCGATATTGCAACCCTGCAAACCAAAGAAACAATCTAGGCTATATATTATAAGAACACAGATAAAAAAATGCCATAAAATACTAAATAAAAACTTATGATTAGTCTGTTGATATTGTTACCCAATTAAATTTGAATAGCACAGAGCTCGGTGCTAAAAATAAAGATGAGATATGATATTACCGACCCTATTTAGAAGACATAGACAAAAACATAAACTTATTGTTGTGCTTACAAAGTATCAGATCAGGTTCAGATTGACATTTTCTGCACCGCATGATTTTGATTATAGTCCGAGTGGTAGGTTATCAAAGCATGCTTAGCGAAATTTGATCATGAGTAAGTGAATTCAGTACGAGATTGACGCACCATGCTATAACATAGTTGTTGGCACGTGTAATTGAAAGGCATGCACAATGGCCGACTGCGCAATACAAAAAGAAAAGAAAAGAAAAAGAAAATCTGTTTGTCGTTATATCAGAAAACATACTGTTGCGCCATGCCAATTATTAGATATAAGCGACAGCAAAAATATCGGAATGTCTAAATAAGCTTGTTTTGAGTTCGATGACAGTGAAAAGCTAATATTTTGCAGACACTGTCTCAGCATGCTTATTGTCTAATGACGTTGTGATGGGGCATCCGTATTTTATGCAATTGAAAATTGGTTGTGACCGACCATCTGGGAAATATGTTTCCAACTTCCTGTTTGTAAAAGTTTTCATAAAATTAGCTTTCATATTTTTTGAATTGAAAATGAGTTCAAGACCAACTATCTGCGAAAGATTGTTGCTCATCAAAGTGTTCATTGAATTTATCTTTCGCTGTTTTGAACAATGTAGCTCTTTTTAATTTTGAAGGAAAGTTTTATACAAGGTATCTACTCAAATCATTAGTAACTATTATTTAATGTTTTAGTTTAAGATAACTGGACCACACTTTATTGTTTAATGTTGTGTTTTTACTGAATTTGTAACTATTCCTTTCTGCCTTCAACTGATTTAACATGTTACTTAAGTTATTGTTTCGAAACTCGTTTTTGGACTCAAATCCATTTGCATGCATCACTATAGAATCAAGTTCGCTTTTTGTAAAAGAGAGAGAAAATAACGAAAGAAACATGTCTTGAATGACTGCTGTAATTTCGCATGCAAAGTGCATTTATGAGATTTCCTTTGCTCCACAACAGAGTATGCTTTATTTTTAAATTGGTCATTTTGTTTCAATTTCATCACGTCGTGAAACATCAAAACATGGTAAAGTGCATGCGTAATATGATAAATTGAAAGCAAGTTTTCATATTATCATGTTTGACATTCTGCCTACCCTAACCCCACCCATCCATTACAAAAATAGGCCACCCCTGTTTAAAGATAAATGCCTTATGTCTTCTTTATTTGGCTGGAACAAACAGTTGTAACATTGCTTTTGTAGGCTGGACAAGCCTTAGTAGGTACAGGTTCCTTAGAACTTAGCCGGTTTTGCACGTACACAGGCTCGTTGCAAATGCTTGGATCTTCTTCATGTTTCAAAGTCAAAAGTCAAAGAAAAGGAACAAAACAATAATGACTAATTTGGTTCTTAATTATGTATGATCACCACACCCATTAACCACGACTAACGTCTTGTGTTCCAACCATAGAAGGTTAACTTGACTTATGCTTGTATTAATTGCACGGCTCTTTGCTAATGAAAAGCACCATAAATGACGCTTTTACGAGGTATTCAAGCGTGCCAAAGGATTCTGCTTAACCTGTGCTCAATGGTACTCAGTTGTGAAAAGAAGTGAGCAATTAGTAATGTCATAAGTTCTGGTATACACCGTATCGTACAACAACAATTTAAACGTCTTATAAGAAGAAACGTAAGAATATTCGGAATAATATCTTTTATGAGGATAAAAGTGATTTGATTTTAAAATGTTTTACTGTTCAGTAACATTTCTGTTGCAATACCATGGCACTCTTTTTAACGTCGGGTCGGTTCGCGACGTTTGAAAGGTTGTTACCCAAGAAAGCCTTGTGTTTAGCTTAATCACAAAGTTATCTCCCCACTCTCTTCTGGTGACCGTAATGAAGATATAAAGAGTGTTAAACCACAATGAAATCTTATCTAAATGTAGAATAGTAAACTGTGTATTGATGGATGTAGGCCTACATTGTATAGCCTTTTTGGAACCGAAGCGCATATTCTATAAGTTTGCAATAAACTTAATCATCTAAATAAAATAAAAAATGTTATTCAAACCAAGATAACTGTAAGCATCAATTTGGTCTAAAAGTAGTTTTGAAAACAGGTTTATAACTCAAACTAAGGGTATGGACTTCATAAACCCCATACTTGCGAGCCCATACTTTATGGGGGCCCAGTCTATTGACGTAACAGATTCCAATCCAAAGTATTATGGGATATTGGCGGTCACCTTTGTGTACGGACGCAATCTTTTCTGCCCATATACACGCATATAAACAGCAGCCGTTTGACGCCATCCTAGTAACTAGCCCACCATACTCTATGCCTTGGGAACTAAGACGGCGTCACTAAGTAAGAGGTATACATGTATCCAAGCATGTTCCACAAACGAGGATATCAAATTGGTATATTGTCAGGGGATCGAAATTTCATTGAAACTTAAAACGTGACCCGATGTCATAAAATTGCGCATCTCTTGGGAGATCGTCAGGTGGCATGGAGTGGTATTGCACCCCGACTAAACTCATTAAGACGTTACATGACGTCATGAAGACAAAGACGTCGACATTTTGTTGCATTTTAACAATTGCTCAACCTCTTTTGTCGCTGTTGTTGACGTTAAGAATTGAGAAATCTCGATCTAAAATCGCGATGCTATGTAACAACAGCCTTTCTTAGCAACGAACAACGTCTTCTCGAGGTTGCGTCTTGTAGTACGGTCAAATAACAACACGCTACTCTGCAGAGGCGTACCTCGGGGATTCAAACTAATTGGTCCACAAACAACAATCCTGAAACCTAGTGCTCATCGTTGTCAATGGCAATAAGCTTTTAAAACTGTAGTAATTACTCAATTTGTTCAACTTAATGTACGTTAAATAGCTCGTATATAATAATATAAGGATATCTGTTGCTACTACCAAATATCATTTGAGATATCACGTGTCTGCAATATTTATCTCGAATGTGGCAAAGCCGTTCAAGTTAAATAAAAATGTCTGTGTTCTTAAAAATCTTTACAATGTTGAAAAATAGGTTGAAATAAATAAAATGTTGAAAAATTAAGTATATCATCTAAAAAAACTTATTTTTGAAAGCATATTTTTACATATTATCCTTGTAACGAGTGTACCCGCTCGCTTTGTTCCGTTTTCATTTAGAAATTTTCATTTAGAAATCTGTCGCCTATGTATCCTGAATCGTCTTTTGTTGGAACCCATTAAAACAAGCCATGCTTTTAAATAATTAAGAAGTCATTAGTCAGATCACTGATGCAAGCCCATAATGTAACGTGATACGCCCCGATATGTTTGCAAATGATATTTTAGGACTTGGCCTTAATATTTTAAGTGCTTCTTGTAATTATATGCGGGAAGTATAAGGCGAAGCTCAAATGAACATTATTTTCCTGGGATATTCCACATTATACAGTTGTCGCTGACGCTTTGCCTCAATTTTTAATAACTAAATACGAGAAATACGATTTAGGAGTTTGCGTGTTTCCTTGTTAGATGTTGTTTAACATTTAAATCTCAATGCGATCTAAATTTAATTGGTTAATCAAGCCGCTTGTTTTCTGTCCCCAGATGTACATTTGTAAACACTGTTTAATGTTATTATCATATTAAGTTTTATAGCTTTACAATTTCTCTCAGCATCCTATTATAGCTTCAAATAACTGCAACATTCGGTTCCCCTGCCGATTATTTTACGACTATTTCTCTATTTGCAGACCACCCGTACTACGTAGCCGTCCAGTACCTCCCGAAATACACCTCGCGACCCGTCAAACCATCACCCCCATACCTAGGCCTTGTGTTCGCGTTAACCGGCAAACTCCAACCCTACCTTAACCTTCGCTCCTCTTTGCCGAATAATATATGTAACCGTTCTTTTTTTTTCTCTTTTTGCAGACCACCCATACTACGTAGCCGTCCAGTACCACCCCGAATACACCTCGCGACCCGTCAAACCTTCACCACCATATCTCGGCTTAGTCCTAGCAGCTACGGGCAAACTCAAGCCCTTCCTGAACCTTCGCTTCCATTTGCCGAATATTATATATTATTTAACAGTTTGTTTATTCTTTATCTTTTTCAGACCACCCATATTACGTAGCCGTGCAGTACCACCCCGAATACACTTCACGTCCCGTCAAACCTTCACCTCCATACTTGGGCCTCGTCCTTGCGGCAACCGGCAAACTCCAACCCTCCTCAATCTTCGCTTCCCTTTGCCGATTATCATATTGCTCTTTCTCTGATTGCAGACCACCCTTACTACGTAGCAGTCCAGTACCATCCCGAATACACCTCGCGGCCCGTCAAGCCTTCACCCCCATACCTCGGCCTGGTCCTAGCAGCTACAGGCAAACTCCAACCCTTCCTGAACCGCGGCTGCCGCCAATCTCCACGTACGCACCAAAGCGACTCCGGGGAATATAGTGAAGATGAGGATATCGGCAGGGAGCTGCTGCAGATCTGTAAGAGCATGAGCAAGAACTCGTCGGTGGCGTCGTTTATGAGTAAAGAGGCGGGCACCGGGGAGGCAGGGGGTTCCCCGCCATCGGGGGTGATTAATACGGAGGACGGGCTAGGTGGGGCGAGTGGGGGTAAAGATAGCAATGTATAAAAGGAAGTTGCGTCGTTTATGAGTAAAGAGGCGGCTGGGGGTGGGGAAAGTTCGCCGCCCTCAGAGGTGATTAATACGGAGGATGGGCTTGGGGCAAGTGGTGGAAAAGATGCATAGAGGAGGTGTTAAAGAGGGCGGGTGGTGAATAAGCGTGAAGAAAATGTGCTCCGTCGTTTAGGAGGATGGTTGAGTGCCGAGTGTTAGAGGAAAAGATAGTAGTGGTCGAAAGTGTGAATT
>LQRL01079627.1:5435-19801 GCA_001703475.1 Hydroides elegans | reverse complement strand
GTGGGGGGGGGGGGGGGGGGGTGTTGAATGATATGGATCAGGGGTAATAACGTGGTAGAGGTCGGTGTTTAGGTGGGTAGTGGAGATACATGTGGTTAAGGTGTGGACACGTTTGAGATGTAAGGGGGTGGTTGCATTTAGCTTTTGAATATGCACAAAACTGTACATTTAGCATTATTCATGCATTTGTGTATTTCACAGCCCGATTCAAGTTTGGTCGCATCATTTGATATTTCATTTTTCGTGAAATTGTTCCATCCCCAAGGCGTAATAATATACATAAATAGTTTTGGAACAAAAGTGCCTCAAGTCTTTCATGATAAGCCTTTAAGTTTCCAAACTGTGTTTTTGAGGATTTAAGTTTGTGTTTTTGTATTATTAGAATTAGAAACACCATGGTCAAATAAGCTTATGGGGAAAATTCCTTCTTGTCCTATTCATTTTTGAAAAATAAATAATAATGATAAAGATAATAAAATCAAATAAAGAATAAATGCGGTTTAGATTTAAATTCATTGAATGTAGATTTAATCACTTCAAGTCATAATGTGAAACTACTTTGTTCAATTTGCCCTTGGCCAGGGTCAAAATTATGTTAAATTAGGACTGAATGTCATATTTAGAAACCCTAGAAGTCTTTTGGCCTTTGTAATTTATTGTTAGAAATGATCTTATCAATTTGAACAAAAGTGTTGCTGATACATGTAGATAGAATAGTCAGTAATTTTATTTCATATTTTCCTCTTCTCTTCTTATTCAGATCAAGACAGTAACCCGTCGCAGTGAGAATAGTTAAAGGCTTCCATGTCAAAAAAAAAAATGTGCAAATATCGCCATTTGTGTAAACCGGTAAATAGTCCGAATCATTCTGAACAACCAACTATATTCCCTGAAATTTAAGCGAAATTGTGCGTATTATTTTTGACAATTGGCGATATTACAAGTGCAAAACAAAACAAAATTTAAAAAAAAACATAAACAAAAAAATGAAGTTGCCTTTCGCATGGACACGATGGTTAGTATGTGCAAAAAAAGTAACTTTTTTTGGCTCTTAACAGTTATTGTGTGAAATAGTGTTTAGTTTGGTTAATGGTTATTTTGGTTTGTTACAGAGACCTGTCTAAAATTGCACATTTGCTTCATTTTCAATTCTGTTTCATGGAAGCCTTTAAGTTTCTTACTCCGTTTCTGTTTATTTGCTAGATTCTTTTTTTGACGTTTTTTTCACTCTTTTTGTCTTTGCACTTATAACCAAAACCATTTCCGGTTTTCATTTCCATTTTGTAGTGTGTTCACCTTTTTTGTAACGAACGAGTAGTTTTGTATTAAGGTGCCACATAGATTGTCATTTGTAGGATTGAAATAACTGTAGTTTTGTCAAGACAGGGTAATTCCAATTAGTATATTGTCATGGTGCCCCTTTCATTTATGGTGTAGCAAAAGCATATAAAGTTATATTTCCACTCGTATCATTTCTCTTAATCATCCTTATGCCTTACATACGGTCATAAAAGCTACTTTATGAAGGAAAGGTTTGTTTTCTTTGTGAAAAACTACTTTTATTTCGGTTACAGTAGACATATTTTGCCTTTTATTGAAAACTGTACCTGATTCTCATTTGATAAAAAAGGGAGGGGGTTCAAATAAAGTGATTTGTATTCTAGCCGAGTTGAACTTCGCAAAACCTATTTGAGGGGTTGCTGATGAAATCCATGAATCGCATCATATGTCCTTTGTGCAGACTGGAGTTGGAATTGAGAATGGAGACAAATCCCAAATTAGTTCTAGCATTCCAAGTATCTTTTCGGCCGTGGTCTCATATGGTTCCGGTTATCTTCTTCCTGAGTTTAAAACAATTGTCTCAGTGCAGTTCATTAAACCAATCCCGAGAAAAATCCAAGGGATGTAAATGCTTGGGGTCCTTCCTTTATTATAAGGACTATCTTGATTGTCCAGAGATTATACCGGGTTATGTGATTTTATTACGATTTTCCTGTAGTCGTGTTCCTATTCGCAAATTGGTCTGATTGGGGAGGGGCAGGGGGGTTTATGGAAGGGCAATGGCAGGAAACCGGATGAATTAATTCGTCGAATTATGGGAAGCGACTTGGAATAAACAATGTATTTTGGTTTTGTCTTTATGTAATCGGAATAAATGTCACGTTAGATTGATTGGGTCCTGAAGAGTAATTGAAAGAGTTACGTGCAACCAATCAGATGTATTTATAACGCTGTGGCTAGTGAAGTGTACACAGTATAACCTCGATAACACAAAGTGCTCGTGACCTCAGATTTATCCGTGAATTCGAGTTTACTGTGGTTTTATAAGAATGAAATATACATTTATGAAATGGGAAACTTCTAGATCATCTCGAGTTAACCGGTTATGATAATCCTAGTTAACCGTTTTTTTTTTCGAGTAAACGAGTTGCCACTGTATCATTGATAAAACATCTCATTCATGATTTTACATGCAAATTCTAGTAAGAAATACCACTTGCAACGATTGCTTCACTTTTCTGTTTGGTTAGCGGCGGTTCTCAGGTGCATTTTACTCATTTGATGTCCTCTGTAATTAATACTCGAATGCTACTTACTTTGGT
This sequence comes from Hydroides elegans, assembly GCA_001703475.1. Lineage (NCBI taxonomy): Eukaryota > Metazoa > Annelida > Polychaeta > Sabellida > Serpulidae > Hydroides > Hydroides elegans. The sequence goes on along the minus strand of LQRL01079627.1, from coordinate 17,198 downwards.
GTGTATTTTACTTCAGTTCCATTTATCGCAGTTTCGCGCATTTTTGTTGGTTGTTACTGGTGGTGTACATTATTTTAAATTAGACAACACGTCCTTCCTCATCACACCTTCATTTAATTGTCTCATGTCATCTTTATGAAGTCAAAACGAAGCACTATAGCCACAGTGATCGTTTAATAAACCGTTGACTCCCTGCTGACCTCTACCTTATTAGGTTAGGACAGTAATTGTAAACATAAACATGTAAACATGTTATAAAGATATTATAAGATGTAAACATCATGCAATCTACTGATCCATCGGGAGTGTTTCGAAAATAGGTTATGTTCCATTAAACAAACATGGTAATATCTCGTGGGTGAAGTCAGCACAATGTAAGCTGGCCTTTAGTACGTAGCTTGTCTCTATCTCTGTTTTATGGGCCTACGTGATAAAAGAAAGGAAAATCCTCTAAACGGAGTTTACTCGAATTACATATAAGAGTAAATATTTGATTTTAAACCTAGAATTATAAGGCAATGTACCGGTAATATATTGATTACTAACACTGTTCCATACTTTTTTGGGGTATCATTTTAGAACATGATCTCATTGATAAATCCCTATGTGATTAGTCTTTGACCAGTCAGTTTCAAATAATCGAAAAAAGGACTAAAGGCCTACAAACTTACATACGGACAGTGCAAATAAGAAAACGATCGAGCTTGACATAACTGTACATATCTTTCGCCCTTATTTTCCTTTTAACATTTTTTAACGGCTATATCTTGTTCCTCAATATGAATATTAATTCTATATACAACTTCATACGATTTCATATGAGGGTATGAGTATTTCAATTAATTTTGTTATGTATTTTTGAGTGTGTCTTGGATTATAAATATATATTATAATCTATGCCTATTCACACAAACCTTTATGTATATATATATTTTTTTAATTTCTCACATGAGTATATTCATGAAAATATAAATTATCTGAGTTTATTTCCACTTAAATGTCAGTTTGATCTCAATAAAAATAATATATGTTACTAGTTAATTAGTTGAATGTTAATAAGAAATTAAGCTGCAATTATTTAAAGATGGTCATTATATCGTCAAGTAAGTGAAAGTTTAAAAAATTGAGTTTAATAATTATGCTTTTTGTTCAATATGGCCTATTCTTCTTGGGTGAATTATATGGTGTTCATTTTTAGTTTGGTATCTCGAGCGCCGCATTAAATTTATGCATATCACAACGAGTTAAATTATTTAGTTTTGAATTGGTTAAAACCGAATAATTGATTGGAAAGCGGTCGTAATATAGACTTCAACCTCTCGCTCCGAATTAAAATTTTGGTGTTTAAGTATTGTGTTCAAATATTGCCCAGAATATGGTGGGAAATAAGCCGATAAAAGGATAAGCATTGAAACTAGTTCAATTTTATCAAACATACATTTTCGTCATATTTGTAATTTTGATTGTCATATTGAGAGTATATCTGCATTTATATGCCCATGGTCGTTAAATTTGTGGTGGTTTCAGCAATTAGATAAACATATTGCTAAATGTGTTTATTAAATAATGAGTTTAGAAGGTGCTATGATTAAATTGGTTAAATGCCTATCCATATAACTTACTTATGTACATGTTTTCAAACGAAATAACTTTTAAATGTGATAATGATGTAAGGTTACATTGATTTTTGTAAAATATAATTCAATATGTGAATCGTTTGTGCACATACATTGTCTATGTATATTTAGCGGATTGAAATTAAATAAAGTGTGGAATGCACCCAGCATTTTTGTATCTTTTTTTATCTCTCAACCGCATGCACTTCACGTCAAAAGATAGGAAATATTCGTCATGTCGCAATATATTATTTACTGTTTTGCGACGTTGATAATTAATTCGTCATAATATTTTTTTTATAAGTGAATAACAGCGTATATAAAATGGTGTGTGTGTATTTTATTGGGGTTGCAATAATATGTATTTTTGTTCTTTCATAAATACATTATATATTTTATCTTGAAACAATCATTTGCATTTGATGAATAATTTTGTCTTGAATGATGAGTTAAGATAAACATGCTCATTTTATGGAATGATAAATGATGAATTTTGCGAAAACTAATAGAACTATGCCTTTGCTGTATGGATCCTGTCGTTAGATGGCGTTGTTATCTTGAAATAATGAAATGTGATTACCGTATTCAGCGCTTTCGATTCTGCTTTAGCGGCTTGACGACGCTAGAATCTTCTTATTTAAAACGCCACTTGCTTTAAGCCACTTTAACGAGTTTTACATTAGGGATGCATTTGAAAATACTTGTAAGGTAAATGAAGTTGCATGGGTGACCATGCCCTAACGCCTACTCTTACATTATTACCTGACACACTTTTCGTTTTAGTAGCTTGTTTATTTGTACAAGGAAGTCGCTCTGTGTCTATTATTAAACTAAATGCTATTATTATAGTGATTTCTGGTTTTGTGGCGTCATTCAATTCATATTTACCGAATAATTTATTGATACAAAATCATGTAATTACACCAAGGCAAATGGTAACTTTAATACCTGTCACTCTCACTCAGGAAAATCGTACTAAAGCTTCCTGATCATTTAGATTTACGTCCAGGTAACCGTGGCTCGAATAAGGCTCGCTAAGAAATCAAAAAGCGACGTCCCATCATTGGCTTAAAATGCCTTTGCTCAAAGACGTTAAAAATTTATACGTCCGGTGTTGTAAAGATGTGTCATAGAATACGTTGTAATGTCATATCAAAGCAAACACAATCTTAATATCGCTTTATTAAAAGACAAACTGAATGCATTTTCTGTTTAAGAACATTTTTAAGAACCCTTAAAAAGTGGAAATTGGGAGTTCCATTATGATGTAATTAGCACCATTTTTCCTCTCTAACTCTACTCTAAACTATTGTAGTACAATTTGAGAATTATTCAATCATCTGCTCCCGAGTCTGCTATCCATGAGGTTCATAACATAATGCTTGTATCGAATACGTTACATGCAAATGCTATACGAAATTTGTTGTTGTTGTTTTAAGCAAAACAATTATGCCACATATGCATTAACTATCGAACACTTTTGAATTTCCACTTTTTCATACATAAAAAAAAAACCGGTGCTCAACTTGCATAAACAAATCCCATTCTGGCAAAGACAGCAATTTGCAATTTCACAGACAGAGATACAACAGCAATTCTGCTGTTAGCTGTGACAGGGGTTCCTCTCCAGAAAAATGAACACAGACAAGAGAGAGGCAGCAGTTAAAAGCAAATCCAATCACAAAGTGCTGCAAATCAATGAGAAGGCAATAGAAGACTTAAGAACTGGAGAATGTCAAGCAATGATTTAAGTATGAATTATAAATTGGAGGATATTGCTTAATATGTTTGACCAAACTGTAATAGATTAAGTAGTAAGACGATAAAAATATCACTATTATACAAGAAAATATAATTTTGATTTTACATTATATTTGTAAAACTTATAATAATTGGATAATGTACAATAATTCATTTTTGGATATACATGTATACCGAAACAAATGGTTGATAAAAATGTAAAACTTGTAAACACATTCGATTGCGATTTAGGATTTATTCAATAAATTAAATGTATCACATATCGATACAGGACCTGGACTAAATTCTGTTCGGATATAGTTCATGACTCGTTTTTAACATCGGATAAAACTTTAACAAAAAAAAACTTGCACAATGGGTTGTTCAATGTCGAGTGAATATGGGGATACAGGAGACATGTATGTAAAAACACAACCTGCTTCCTCCCCAAACGGAGGACATTTCGATGACCATTACTTCACCCAAAGACAAAAACAAATCATTTTGGATACTTGGGCCAAAGTGGACGAAAACAAGGTGGATAGAGGGATAAAGATATTCCAAAAGATATTTGAGTTGAAACCGGAAGCGAAACAGCTGTTTCCTTTCCGTGACCTTGAGGGTGAGGAGCTTTATTCGAATGCGACCTTCCGGTGCCATGCCATGCGATTTGTACATGCCATCGGGAACACCGTTCAACATCTGGATGCGCTTGATGTGTCACTCGCACCTACGTTGGTCATCCTCGGAGAGAAACATGCTTGGATTAAAGATTTCATGACGGGTGGTTATCTCGAGGCTTTCACCGAATCAGTGGCTACTGTGTTTGAGGAAGAACTGAATGATTGTAAAACGGGTGAAACCTACCAGGCATGGCAAGCTGTGTTTGGCTTCCTCTTGGCTAAGCTATGCGAAGGTTATAAACAAGCCGCGCACAAATCGAACGGACAAGTAAATGGTACGAACACTAGTCCATGTCTGGGTGTGACAGAAGATAAGAATGTCAGTGATAAAGCGGATATGAATGGATGTGTCATAGGAAATACGGGTTCTCCAGTTGTTGAAAACAATGACCAACAAAAGGTAAACAGTATCGACAAACCGCCAATTACAAACGGCGATGCAAAAAAGTGCGAAACGAAAAAGGATATCGTAAACCTTGAAAATGATTCTGTACAAATTGATACTATTAAAAATGAGCCGCTCAGCGATAACGTCGAACAAAAACTGAAAATATGCAACGGCATTGCTACAGAAACAACTAATGAAATTCAGCAAAATGTTCAAGCAACTTTGAACTGTATAAACAATGTTATTCAATCATATACAAATACTCAGGATAATTATGATGAACAAAATGTAAGCGATCCTTGCGATACGGGCTTTTTACAAGACATGCCTGAGAAACAGTTCGAATCACAAAATGGACATTTGAATCATGTTTCGGGCAAAAATAGTACCACGGTACAAGACATCGAAATCAATATTGAAAATACTTGACCTTTTTTAGACAAAAAAGTGTGTTTAAGATATTTTGCAAACTGTCCGCAAAAGACATATCAATTCATCGTATCATCTGACTACGCATATTTCATATATGAGTTTATATGTGTATATGTAAACATTGTATATATTCTTGTTTTATTTATTATAATCTAAAGTACATGTAAGTGCAAGGGATCTCATTTAGACATTAATTACAATGATGGATGATTACGGATTTACAACGAACTAATGACTATATTGTTGTTTATTTGTCATATGTGTGTTTTAAGAGTAGGTAAATAAACATATTATGAAATGAATTTGATCTTGTGAATAAAAGCTATTTCATTTTCTTAATCGAACGACTAAATTTTATTTGTTTTATTCGAAAAAAAATGTCATATGTATGAATACCAAATGTTCAGGAATATAAATTATTAATAAAACTAGTAATTAACATGTATTTTGTTTTATGTGCAAAAAATATCATTATCACATTAAATGAGTTATATAGTTGAATAAAACGGTCAAGGCTTATTATTTAGATTTCTTAATCTATTCATTTGTATTAGAAAGGACATATCATGACTTTTATTCAATTATGTTATATGCATAAGATTCAATAGGTACATGGATGGAAATAATGAAAGAAGATAAGAGCTAAATCAGCAAATAAAGTAACCATCTATTATGATTTTTTACAAGCTTTTGCATTTCAATAAAGATGTAAAGTGTTTTTTAATAGTTGATGTTCGAATTTCATGTTATATGTACTAAATAAGTATGATTGTTAAATTAAGGATATTTGAAAACTTATCAACAATCCTGGCTGTTGTATCATAGCATAACCTTAAGCATATTAAAGAAACACTATCACGTTGTATTGCCGTCATTTTTCTCCTGACTCGTTTCCCCTTAACATCCATTCTACGTGTCATTGTACTATTTTGACTACTATGTAGTTTCTAAGACAAGGTGAATGTTCAATGTCGTTTATAAATGAATGACACTATTTCGAAAAAAAAGGACAAAAGTTTGAAGATTTGAGTCGCAATTCCATATTTGCAATTTAATTCAGCATTATGGTGCGGTCAGCGGGGTCTTGGCGTCTGCGTCTGCGGAATAGGATTGGTATGAAATATAATAAACCCAGCGGAATTCGAATTTGACGCAGGCCTCAAATCTTGCGAAAAGTGTTCAGCGGGGGCTTGGCCTCGTCGCTATCTCAAATTGAATATGTTCTTTACAGCATATAGCAAATTCATTACATTTAATTATCAGTAAATTCTTAATCGTATCTTAAGTATAATCATTATTAATTTATATCCATGCATCATTAAAGGTGTTGAATGTTTTTTACTTCATGTCTACATGTAACAAACAATATTTGTTGTCTCACGATAATCAGAAGGACAAATACCGATTACAATAGGCTTCTTTGCTGGAAAAGATTGCAACACATTGTCATGCACGGTACCTATAGAGATTCTAGTTATATTTAAAGGATTCTCTCAAATAGAATCTATATATATCCCTGCCTTGCAATGCTACCCCTTGTTCTTGACCACCGCAAGCTATCTGTAAATACTTAGGTTCTGTTATCAGCAGTGATTAGATTTCATATATAGTTCAATGCTATTTTTGAAAATGGCAAAATTTTATATCGTCCTGTTCCAAAGTTGGGAATAATGTCGTGAATACACCATCCGTCAATCTGCTCCTATTTATAGGATGAACTCCCCATCGTCTTTTGTTCATTTTTGATTGTACGTATATAATAGCACATAACAATTTTCGTCTTTTTTGCCGAATTCGTAGTAATGCTGCTGCTGCCTTGCTCGAAAACATGTTGTTACTTCGTATTTTTCAACGACGTCTTAACTTACGTATAACCATACAACCATTTGCACAACTAGCGTGTCTTAGTTACAGTATACTAGGGCCATAACAAGATTATCGATCGAATGTGACCTTATTTGAATGTATACAAACAATAGATATATTCATATTGTAGTGTTGTGATTGTTAATCACGTATATCTAAAATAATCTTTATGTTAACAATTGTAAACAATAAGATTAAGAGTTATTACAAAGCAAAGTTCAATTTAAAAAAATAATATCTTGAAATCGCAAAAAAGATAAGCCGCTGGCCGGTGAACAGTGATTCCGTCGGCGGTAAACAATGACGCTGACGCCAAAAATCCTGCTGCCCGCACCACTACAAATTTCTCTATTCATTTGTTATGTAATCCATAAACGCTCTATATCATAATCTCTATGATGTTTGACATGTTTGCACCTGGCGAAGAAGGTCATGCGTTCCACTTTTCAGATATTCTACATAGATATTGTTTCCAATATGTTGTTGAATGGAACAATTATTGGTCATGCTAATACATATATGGAGTTTATCAAGCTAGCAATTAACAAATACCAGATTTGAAAACATAATCTAACTCGCTTATATTTTGTCAACAAAACACAACCTCTTGTGCAACTCATATTTCAAGCAAATTAGCCATTCATATTGATTTGACACCAAATTTAACATTCTTTGAATAATATTTGAAAACTGATAAGTTATTCACATATGAATTTGTTTTATAAGCAGAAGTCAATTAATCATGAAACAATTTATGAAACACTTTACAAGCTGTTAATTAAAATGGACATTTCTCTTATAAATTCTTATATGATGGGCAACTTAAACGTATTTTAGAAAAAAAAAGTCACGTTTAACAACTTAACAAATACGAATATCAAGCCTAACTGTTTCTCCTTTTCTATCTAGATTGGAGCTTAAAAGAAGAGATTTTGCAAGAATGTGGATGTTAATAAATCACCAATCAGATATAAGTTTTAAAAAGTTTTTAAAAAATTAACAGGAGTGCCCCGTGATTTATTCTGTAAAATATGTATTCTGCAAGGAACTCTTTCTTGCTGGTAATTTTCCAGAATAAAACAAATACAAAAAAACATCTTATTTGTTTTATATCAAGGAATGATATCCGTAGAACATTTTATTAAACAAAATAAACACTGTTTTGATCGAATTTGGTCTAAAATATGGGAATATATTAATTGTTTTGAACTTTTAGAGGGTCATGAACTAGTGTGGATTATCATTTTTGGCTCGTCATAGTTTGGTGGCAACGATCAATGGCTTTCCTTGCTAAGACACAACGAATAAAGATTTTACTGTAAGGAATAATATTTCATCATTTTAAGCTGCATATAAATATGTCCGATACAAATTGAGTCTTCTAAAAATCGTTAACTATGTACTCCTGATTTACGAACACATTTACAGAATTTAACTTGATTCAAATGTACTTTTTATTACTTTTTACGAACATAAATGGATTATCAAAAAGATTAAATAAGTCCAGTTTCCAAGTAAGAAAATAACTTGCGGCTTAATGGTGTGTTTGTCAAAAAGGGTATATATTAGTTTCACAATTTTCCTTTGGTTAATGGAAGGTGTTCTAATAGTTATTTAAAGATAGATAGGTATACCGGGATGTGTATTCATTAAATTGAGATCACAATCGTCGAAATTATTTGTTGAAGCACCCCATGCCACATTAAAAGAAAAAATAAACAACATTAAAACAACATTACAATGACGAAAAAGATGTTCACTTGTTCAATGCCAGATGGGCAGTTTTTCATTTTTTAGCCAGCTTGCAACAGAAAAAAAGTTTTTTTTTGTGAAAATTGAATTGTGGAATATAACTAGATCACCAAACGTATATTGTAGATAACAGTTTATAATACAATTGCAAGTAAGTTTACCTCGGCGAAATGAACAAATTATGAGAAAAGATGTGAATATTCGATATTAATTAAATATCATAGATTTTTTGATTGTCTTATTTGAAATATAGAGCAGATTTGTTGTGTAAAACTGAGACATTTTATAGCCGGTCAGTTAACAAAATATGGACAGATATGGCGGTATTCTTAAATTCATGTATTCAAACAATACATACCTTTTCGAGTATAAAAATGCTTTAGAATATTTTGTATGTTTTGGCATGTAATCTACAGACATTAAAGAATTCAATAAAAAATCTTGAACTTGCCTTAATGCCTTTTTATTTTACATTATGAACAAATATGCGCAAATTATATTTCATCGACGTTTGACAATCGAACACAGCTTTGGCGCTTGCTACGTTTTCTACATAATGACATATTTTACATAAAGTTGTAAGGTAAATATATCAAACGTATAACTGAAAGAGAAAATGAATATTATCTAATGATTCAGATTGTGCAATCAAAACTTCGATAACTTGATAACCTTCTTTTTACAAAACCTTTATTATCGCTCACTGCTTTATACAATCTAAAGAGTTGCCGAATCTAATGTTCGTAAATTTAACTATCAAACATTATTCACATTCGAGATGAAGGAACTCATTTTACCCCGTTTACTTTCTTATATATTTTTTTTCCGAATGCCTAAGCCCTGTGACGTGTCGTTTTATGTATTTTTGTAGGCCTCAACCCCAAAGTTGGGGGCCTATACTATAGATTCGGGTGTCCGCCCGTCTGCCTGTCATCGCTTTCTTGTACGGACTAGAACTTTTGAACAAAAGGTCATAGAGGCATAGTTATAGGCTCAAATAAAGGTCTTGGCAGGTAGATATGCCTTTTGACAATTTCGGTTGAATTCGGCAAGCTCCGGGTGGCGCATAGCTCTAAATAGCCCGTCGCAGACATACTCAAAGGGCTATTTAGAGCTAGGTGGCGCATTTGGCAAATAAATGGCCAAAAAAAGCGGTTTTTCGAAATATTTAATGAGCTTGTACGCGATAGAACTGTTATACGGTATGGGCATTTTCGTGTTTCACAACTGCTTCCTTGTTTCTGAAGGGGAATGATCGTAGCTCTAGCTGAGAAAGCCCTGATCGTATGTCTGCGACCGACAGATCGTAATAACCATTGTGGGCTATTTTAGAGCTAGAATGATTGTAGAGGATTTATTATAGAACAAAACAAAATATCTTACCCTATCGATTCGCTTTTGATATTTCTTACCAAATTCGGAGAGTGACAGTACCTGCTCCAGTATCCTAGTTCAAAAACTTTGATTTTTCTGACGTGCGTTTCTTCACACTCTTTATTTGTTTGCAGTTCAATATTTCATTTCGCAATGGACAAGTCCGAAGACATTAATACAAACGGCGTTAAGCAAGATGATGCTTATAATGAAGAAGAACAGAAAAAGGATACAGATCCCAATTCAATAATAGACTCCAAACATATTGATGTCGACGGTGCAAAGCATGAGGATGTCTCTATTGAGGAAGAACAGAAAAATGATTCAAAGGAGACAAATTCATCACCTCCTGTGGCAGCCAGACGTAATAAGCGCAAGGCAGCTTTGAAGCAAATTAACTACAGCGAGCTGGCTGGAAAGGAGGAAGAAGGTTGGACCCATCATAATGTTATTTTCCTATAATTATACGCACTCCTATTCAATAATAGTAGACTATTTTGCCCTTTGAATTCAAATAATTGTGTTCCACTAATGTATAGTATCTTCGAAAGATTGTCCCAATTATATGATGAACTACATATAGCCTACATGTATTTGAGCATCTTGCTATGTCATATTAATGGTTGTTGCCTCAAACGTATGTAATACAATATCTGCATAATAGATTGATGTACTCTCATATTATTATTGCCCTGAAAAAATATTGACATGTATAATAAAAAGTATGCTATAGTATACAAATACAATGTACAATAGAATTACTTGTTTAACTCTACTTTGAAATTTGCAGCTGCAAAAGATGACGACGATGAGGCCGCGGCAAAGGAACGCCGTCGCAGCCGCAAAAAGGATAAAGGAAAAAAGAAGAAGCGACAGCGGCGGCATTCAAGCGAAGAAGATGAGGAAAGTAACTCGGAGGCAGAGAGTATGTCAACCACTGCGCGAAGTTCAGTTGTGTCCACACCGGCGAAACGAGCGCCACAGCCGAAAGGAGCTATGGGTAAGGCTGGTATTGCATTTAAGGAATGTTTTTTATTTTACCAACAAAGTGTTTGCTGTCAGTGTCCTTGGATATTTCGTTTATATCTCGATCTTATCGGGCAAATGGCACAACACAATTTGTGGAGTGCAGGGTATTTTGTAATTCGTGGCAGTCATATAGAGTACCTGGAGTATTAAGTAACTGAAATAAAGGTTGTACATGATTTCAAATAGCCGGGGCAGTAATATATGGTAAATTAAAATTAGAGAGTTAAAAATATTTTGATTAGGCTTAATGATAGACTGGATAGGTCTAGAATCCCATTTCCATGAACATACAATGTATATCATTTTCTCGAATACATATAATATAAATCATTGAATCTCCTTTTGAAAAATACTCAGATTGTTAATGGAAATTCTAGATGAACAACAGTAATGTCCAAAATAATACAGAATTCTTGATTTCCTAACCTACTGTACCGATTTAAGCACCTTCTCCAGTAAAAAAAAAAGAGATAGCATTAGATAGCATTACCGATAAGATTTCATAGGTTCCGATAGCATTCCTGAACGAAGTCAAAATAAACGTACGTCATTAACTAATCAGGTCTAGATCAAGGTTAGATTTGTTAACACGTTTGATTAAGTGAACGACAGAGCTAAGCGATCTAGGGATTTATTTTCCGCCTATGGAATTCAAATGTATTGCGTCCAGGGTGCTAGAAATTCTTTGATATTTGTGGGACGCACCAGATATACATTATATACCTATCCCTGCCAAGGACAAGCTGTGATTAAAAAAAAGTCCATAAATATACAAAGTCCGAATGTTTATTCCCATGTTGCTCATTTTGGAGAAAATGAACAGCGGACACTTTCTAGAGATCGATTTAGATTCTGTAATTTGGTTTATAGGTGGTCGTTTAAT
>LQRL01079599.1:10258-39058 GCA_001703475.1 Hydroides elegans | reverse complement strand
ATAACAAAAAGTAATAAATATTCAATAAGTATATTATATTCATCCGTCAAACCACTTAAAGGTGTGTTGACCTGACAGCTCACTTATGATCTAGATTAATTATATGATATGGTTTGTTACTGAATTGGCTGCATGGTTATGCTCAGTTTTGGATATATTCGTGAAAATTCGATTTCATCTGATATATTTAATATGCAAATGGCGCTTTAAAGCCTATGTTTTGTGTTGAGGTGAATTTAAAGAATAGTAGATATATCAATCACATAATCATTTATTCTTGAAATAAATAATTAGCAATTATGCTACTTAGGATTATATTTTATGTTTGCTTATTTGGAGCTGTGACAGGTAAATATATGCCAAACAATTTAATCTTTTTGAATATCAAATATTAGTTGTTAGATCACTACACAATTAGATCAATTACCAACATATATATATATTTGTACAACAATTGTAAACACGTGCGTTTTCAGGAATCGATATCTATTATATTCTTTATACTGATATTGATCGCAGTTTCTATAATAATTTAAGTAATCTAAAACCCTCTAAGCATTTAAGTCTAGAAAAAGAAACAGCGCAACGGATTCGATGTATGAACTCTCATTTGTAAAAAAAACCGATTTTGATAATTAAAATAATCATGGGTGTCATTCATAATAACTGTGTTCGATAAAAACATTTAATGATCGAGCAATATAATAATTCATAATGTTTTCTCATCTTCAAACCTCTGTGGCTTTTTTCTATAAAGATATGTATAAATCGATTCCGAGAATAAAATACGGTACGGGACTATAAATGTAATTTTGACATTATTCTTATATCAGCTCAAACCGGTCCCCCGAATGTGGAATGCTCCGTATCGGATGTTGACAAGCTAGTGTGTGGGATTAACCCGACCGAGCAGGAATGCATAGACAACGGATGCTGTTATTTGGAGAGCGGTGGAGCGGGAGTTCCTTCTTGTTATTGTGAGTATAATTATAGCATTTAATTCAATATTTAATGACTTATTATCAGGTATAATGTTTTCGAGATTCGAAAGTTCTGCTTTAAGTTGAATGATAATGAGTGGGTTTAAGAATTTAGAATGATAGTGCATCTTAGTGAAACAAATTCCAACACGTCAGCACCCTTATTCATGTAATACAAGACCTCATGATGCAACATTGATCGATTATTACTGTAATAATGAGTGACAAAGGTCATGAAAAAGGTTATGATTTTGCAATGAGCTCAAATTGTTTTACTGAGTTTATATGATACATTATTTTTATAATCATGACATAATAAACCATTCTTGTAGTCGGTGTAGAGTTCGACGGATCTGCTGACCGATGTGATGTTGATTCAAAAGGTGACTGCCAATACCCGATCAAAGAAGATTGTCTAAATGCGGGATGTTGCTGGCATCCTGTTGCCGACGCGTTTGAACCCATCTGCTTCATTGCGTTACCAGGTAAAGTAAAACAATATTTGTTAATGCTTAATCAAGCTTATTCTTTATTTAATCATAAAAAATATATCTTTTCCGCAATAAACGATTATATTCTATAATTTATAAAAGTATGTTTTGAGATAGTTATTAAAAAATAGTCATGTCCATTAATCGCAGAGTAGATTTTATTTAAGGATAAAAAATATTGACCTAACTATTGATAAAATGTCATTATTTTTATGTATAGAGGAAACAACACTGCAACCTAAAGCAACAACGATTCGTAAGTAAAACCTTTTGCATCTGTTATATAGTATGAAAAAGTAAATATTTTCAACAATTTATTCTTCTATTGTTCGTTATTAAATGTGAGAAAATGCATAAAGCATATATGTTTTTATTTTAGCCGTTATACAAACAACATACCAGGCTCCAGACACAACATTAAGTACGTTTGTGATATCATTTTTGAATAATGAAAGCTTTTTCATATAATGCAACGTTGAGTTTTTCTCAAAAGCAAAAATATTCCTGTTGAATAAAGCTTTATGAAGTGTGTGGTGATATAAAATTTAGACGATGACTTATATCGCGTTTCAGTCTTATTGATTAATGCCATCTAAAATCATTAAAAATAACTATGTTACCTAATGAATCAAATCAATATATTGAAATATGGTCACTGTTTTTTATGTTCAGAGGAAACAACACTGCAGCCTATTGTAACAACAATTCGTAAGTAAAACCTTTGTATTAAATGTACACTTTAGTTATATATTCTCTAATCTAAGAAAGAGAATACTTTTATCAATTTATTTTTCTAAAGTCTATCGTTGTCAGAAAATTATCAGAAAATGCATATATCATCTCGATTTTGATTTTGAAGGTTATGCAACTACCATTCAAGGCACTAAACACAACATTAAATACGCTTGTGATATCAATTTTGAATAACGATATCTTTTTCTTATAATGCAACGTTGAGATTTATCATTGTTTGCGATTCAATGTTATTTTTTTCTAAAGCAAAATTATTCCTGTTGGATAAAGCTTAATACATTTCACGATACTGTAACATTTAGGCTTTGACTTGAATCACGTTTCATTCCTATTTAGATTAGTACCATCCAAAATCATAAACTATTTTAATTATCTTTCCTGATTAATCAAATCTACATATCTATCATTTACAAGTTCATGTTATTTTTATTTTGTCAATTGTATTGTACACTAAAAATGACTTTTCATGTTATTACAGAAGATGAGACAACCCATTTACCTAGGGAAACAACTCAAAGTATGTTTTTTGGAGAGAGAGGACAAAACAATAAATTTGTATTCTACTTATTCATTTTTTTATGAACCTAATGTCAATTAAATAGAACATGAAACCTAATAATAGCAAATTTCTGAAAAGTATTTTAATTTGAATGTTTATATGGATGATTACATTTATACTATTCATATACCAAAATAGATTGTAACTTATCAATCATTATCGAGTTTAGTTAAGCCAGATAAGTGCATGTTATGACTATATTTTTTATAAAATCAATTTATTTTAGGTGAAATGACAACCGACGACCCACAAATGACTACTACAATGAGTGAGTTTTAATGCGTTTTCTATTGCTTCACAGTTTTATGTTTACGTCGTCCAATTAAAATGAAATAAAGTTGAGATTTAAAGGAATCATATATATGAAATGTTCTGACATTATAAGATGCAATTGGAATATTATATTTTTCAATATACCCGTCGGTGGACATAACTCTATATGCACAGGTATGGGATGCAAGCTAAAGGCAATACCAATAATAGTCAAATACTTTCAAATAATTTTATTTTATCGTATGTTTATCTTGATTGAATGAATATCTAAGGTATGAGGATAGCATTAATTTTAGTATTATCTAGTTAATAAATAGAATAGATAAACACGTCATATTCTACGTTTAATTAATCGTCAGGTCTAGAGGATTATTATTGCTTTGAAACGGATGGCGTAACATGCCAAGGTGCGAATGAAGAAGTATGTCTTGACTTAGGATGCTGCTGGGATAATGGTTGCACACATTCTATGGGTAAAAGATTAGATTATATATTATATCATATTATATATGAACTAAAGTAAAGCTTCTCAAATCTGGTATTATTTTAACGAACAAGATAGTTTAATTAAAAAAACATCTTGCTTAACTTGCTTAACGGAGAAACATAAGTTTAGAACCAATAGATAAAGTAAAGCTTGCGCAAGCACTCTTATTAATAAGAGGGTAAAAAATTTAACGCTACATTTCCAATGCAAATATGTAAACCTATTTATGAGTTTAATTTCAACGTTTTGTAATCACATATATCGATAGCCTACATTCGTTTTAAAACTGCATTTAGTTTTTTCATTATTCCATTTATATGAATAGAGTACAAATTGCTTATAAAACACAAACATGAGTTTGCTACTTTCAATAATATAGCCCCAGCTACAGGACCTGAAAACGCCACGTGTGATATTCCATCTGATGATAAGCTGAAATGTGGAGATTATGGAATCGGCAAAGATGAATGCATTTCACTTGACTGTTGCTGGTATACCAGAGAGTTTGATGGGGCTGTACCTTACTGTTTCTGTACGTATATATTAACTACATTTATTAAATAAATAGAGTGAGTCTATCTGCTTTTGTTGAAATACCCGAAATACTATGAGAGCTTTACCTTACTGCTTTGACATGCTTGTGATCACTACAGTGATCAATTAAACAAATACAACTATTTAAAAAATATAATACTAAACCATCTTAATGGGTATCATTAACAAAATAGTTAACATATTTTTCATAATGATAGCTGTTTTATTGTTATATTGATGTTTTAAAAGACCTTTTTTGATTTTTATCAGATCCAGCGGAATACACAGTACCTGCAGTCACAACAGAAGCGACGACATTAAGTAATTCCTTTAATTATGTCATTATATCCTTTAATTTAATACTGTTACATAATATGATTAAATCATCACATTAAAGAAAGTCACACTCAACAATACAACTAATATTGATTAAACCGAATTCAATTAAGTGCCGATAAGATCTTTATACTGCACAGACTCGATTATGTTTTTCTTTAATTCGATTTAGGTTATGATGACTATTACTGCCAAGAGACCGATGGAATCACTTGCCAAGGAGCAAATGAAGAATTATGCCTTGACTTGGGTTGTTGCTGGGATAATGGATGTACTCACTCAATGGGTAAAATGGGTTTCTAGAGCAAATTGCTGCGCAAGCAATCATTTCAATAAACTTGCTTTTATTGAAAGCTTTAGAAACATGTTTTTTTAATTAATTAGGGTTAAATCACTTTATATATATTTGGTATAATATTATCTATATAAATATGAAGGTTAATTTTATTAAGAAAATACGAAATACCATATCAAAGTAATCAATCCCTTGAATGTATCCCTTTTTTCAAAAACCAATAAGGATTGAAAAAGGTATATTTCTATAATAGATAATTACGAAACTAATCCTAATTTCGTTCATTCAGCCCCACCCATTGGACCAGAAAATGTTACATGCAATGTTCCATCTGATGATAAGATCAAATGCGGTGCCGTTGGTATCAGCAGAGACGAATGCCTTGAGCTTGAATGTTGTTGGTTTACAAGGGAGTTTGATGGCGCAGTGCCGTATTGCTTTTGTAATATATATTTTAGAAGTATTAAATGTAATATATTTACAAACATTTATATTTTCAAGCATTTTATTGTCTAATTGTAGATTTTACAACAGAACACAGGTTTTAGTCTATCAAAGTTTGTGCGCAGCCTAGGTTATTAAGGATATAACAAACTGCTTGGTTATTAAGGATATAACAAACTGCTTTTAGCTGTGATTAAATACCTTTTTTGTTTTTGAAGCTGACAATATCATGATAATAATGAACATTTTTTACAACAGATTCTGCATCCTATACGCTCCCTCCAGTCACAACGGAATTAACGACTTTGGGTAAGATATAAATTTGCTTTTCACAGTAGTCATTATGTCATTAACATAGAGAATGGAAACCATTTGTTTCTCTTTTAGGTTTTTATAAGAATTGAAATTGCTGTGTATTGCTGTAAAAACGTATACAATCGATTTATCGGTCAAATATTGATTTACAGTTAGAGACGTCAAAGCAAACAATGAATATATCTTGCTTGTTTAAAGCACCTTTAACATTTCTTCCGCATAGGTTTTGATGATTTTTATTGCCAAGAGACCGACGGACAAACATGTCAAGGGGCAAATGAGGCAAATTGCCTCGATTTAGGTTGTTGCTGGAATGACGAGGGATGTACTCATTCTATGGGTATGTAGTCTGACTATTGGTGTTTTGTGCCGTAAACACAAACTATATTAAATGAGATTATCTATGAGTCAAAATTGTTTTAGCAACATGTTAAATTAAGTCATTCAACAAGAAAATCTTATTGCAAAACCAGTATGTGGTGACATGCAACGAACACATCAAATTGGAGCAAGAAAACCATTCAAATTGAATTGGAAATAAAATATCTGATTTCACTATATGATAACTGTTAGTTAACACTATCATTATACCTTTTTTTATCTGAATACTACAGCTCCAGCGATAGGACCTGAGAATGCTACCTGTGATATTCCATCAGAAGACAAACTAAAATGTGGAGAATATGGCATCGACAGAGACGGTTGTCTTAATCTGAATTGTTGCTGGTTTACGAGAGAGTTTGACGGAGCAACACCCTACTGCTTTTGTAAGTGTTAGTGTCAAGAAACAAAATAATACTTCTCTCAATGTTACTTTCAATTATGATATACCATTATTAGCCACATAAATTTTGCATGTTATTTTAAATAGGAGTTAAGTGTTCCACACAGCTTGTTTGCATGGACTATATCTTTCTGCAGAAAACAGCCAAAAATTTATAGTATATAATAGGTAAACTCATTTCTGTTAACTAGTCAACTATTATATGTTTATAATAAAATTCAACATTTCAGACCCGGCGGAATACACTGTACCTCCAATGACTACAGAGCTCACTACGCTAGGTATGGAATTATTTATTTTAGTATATAAATAAAAAACAAGATAAAATAACAAAATGATCCTAATACAACAATGACAAATATTAACATTTCATGTCAACCTATTCATGAAATGCAAATTGTTATTCAAACCGAATTACCGAAGTCAATTTGATGCTTAACATACAGTTATAAATAAAATCCTTTTCCAGGATTTGATGACTATTACTGTCAAGAGACTGATGGTATCACGTGTCAAGGGGCAAATGAAGGCTTGTGTCTTGATCTAGGGTGTTGTTGGAACAATGGTTGTACGCATTCTATGGGTGAGATAATGTTTTAATTTTAACAAATAATTAGCTAGACAATTTAAAATCTTAATATTTAAACTTTGTGGCTGTACATTTTCCATATATAATCTGTATATGATAGGAGTTATAACAGTGATAATAAAATGATAGGTTTTTACAAACCTAATAATCGTTTCAATAACTATCGAGTAATAGTTAAATATTGTTATGGTGAAAATGTAAAAGCTTGTTTGATATCCCAATATCTTTTGTGAAACAAACATAGTTTTAGTGAATAAGTTTAAAAAACAAAACGCATAGACCGCTAAGTACCATTTTGTCAAAACCCGGTCCAAGTTCAAAATGAATTAAATCGTTTTTTTTTCACATTTATAACTTAGTTGAATTAGACACTGATAATCGAATCCCATTTATGTTGCAGCTCCAATATTAGGTCCTGAAAATGCCACGTGTGAGATACCATCTGAGGATAAACTCAAATGTGGAGATTACGGCATTAGTAGAGAACAATGTTTGGCCCTAGAATGTTGCTGGTATACCAGAGAGTTTGATGGGATGACACCTTACTGCTATTGTAAATACTTACTACTCTATCTAATAGCTTTATTTCATTCATATTTATTTTGAACCGGAAACGTATCTTATTGTTTTCAGCTCTTCTTGTGTAAACGATATTTTCGCATGATAGTCTTACATACTGTCGTAGTAAGATATACATGATACGTTGTTTTTTAATGATTTATAAGAAACCATTTCTCTAAATTATATGCAATTTATTTCTTAAACAATGACAGTGCCGTATGGAGATGCCTATTTTACAACTACACAAGGTAAAACGATCTTTCTAATCAAATCATCCAGAAACGGTATAGACATAGCTTTGTTCAACAGATACATTTCCAATTAGTCAATTGTGCATTTTATTTATCTGTTACCATCCTTTATATAAGTATTGATTTCTTGTTTTAAGAAAATATAAATCTAAAATAATTGTCTTACCTTCTTGATCCTAATAGCTTGATTCATATTTTAGATCAGACCACAACATCATACATCTCAACCTCAACAACAACACCAGGTACAGTCAAAGACTAACGCATCACTATTTAAAGAGTTGTCATTTCTGGATCCTTCATCCTTGTGACGGAAAACTGTTTAATGCAATTTTCATTTAAATATGATCAAGTTTAAGTTGCCACGGAGTCTAGATGCGGCTTGATTATATGAAATGTATTTAACTGGTGTTATTCTGATTTAACTGCAGTCCCTAATAAATAATGCGTTTGTTGTATTATCATGCATTTTTACATTGAACAATTATTACAATAAGGTTACACTGCATGATATTTTCACTCCATTCAAGATGTTTGCGCCGTCGAGGAAGTTATAGAATGTGTTAGTTTAGACCAATATGATTGTGAAGGACTAGCTTGTTGTTGGGATGCTAATATAATTCCAAGTTGCTTTCATTCTGAAGGTACGTATAATTAGCTAGATAAAAGTCACAACACAATTGCTTCAGTTATTATTGCTTCAATGAACACCGTTGATTTAATTTTGTAATAATAATATGGTATATTTATGAGAGCTGTGGCAAATTATGAAATTGAACATGAATATTGAAACTACTGAATATATTTCTTTTATTTTGTGAAGCTGAATTTACAAACATTCCATCAGGATATGATTTGTAATCGATTCCTTGAGGAATCATCATCAACACTATTGGAATATTCATATATTAAAACATAAGATATCTTAAAGACATGTTATTATGTGAAATTTCAAAGCACTAAAAGTTGCAACACTAAAGTTGTAAATAATAGTAAAGTGCAATAACCTATCTAGTATTTTTGCATCTTAAAGCGGAACCGGTTGGACCTGAAGGTGTGTCATGCGCTGTTCCGTGGTATGAAAAGAATAATTGCTTCGAAGATAATGAAACACCATCAAAGCAGAGCTGCTTGGACCGTGGCTGTTGCTGGTATACTAGAGAGTTCCATGAAGAGAATCCACCAACGCCATATTGCTATAGTAATTAACTCAAATTAATAAAAAAAATAAATAGATTAGATTTAATCATATGTTCTGAGACAAACCATACTGTTTTATTTTATATATTCTTTCTTATTAGCTTTTTATGTCACACCTTATTTTAATAAAGGAAGGATAAAGTAAATTATAGATAAGAATAGGTTTAGTATTATATAGTCAACCCATAACTAGGGTAGAACTGTATAAGTGTGTGTTTTCATAAATATTTATGATATTCTTTTATGTTGAATTAGGTGGAATAGAGGTGGATGGGCCGCCAGAATTATGTGAGGTTGACAGGAGGGTGTATTGCTACCAGGAGCAGGAAGAGGAATGTTTGTCAGCTGGTTGTTGCTGGAATCCTGTTGATGATCCGATACATCCGAACTTACCAGATTGTTTTCAAACGAATGAAAGTAATCACGATCAAAGTTTATGCATAGATTCTATTAATAGTCACCAAGTCATGTTAACAGCACAATTATATTGAGCTTTAAAAGCTATGATAACATATAATGCAAGTAAATATATATTCGTAATGCCTGAATAATATCTTTTATTTACGTACTGGCTAAAGCAGTTAAAATGAAAACTTTGTCAAATAATTAATTATTGTTATCATTTATCGTTTCAAAATTTAGCCATTCCAAATCTGATGTGTGAGAAGATTGACACAGAGAAGCGTGACTGTAAGAGTGATGGTTTTGTGGATGAGGCTATATGTGAAGGACTTGGTTGTTGTTGGGATGAGGCAGATAATCCTGATATACCGTATTGTTTCTGTAAGCATTTTAAACGACTTGAAACAATCACAATTATTTGATCTAAATATAAAAGTGTTTTATCTATTTTCTTTATTGATATATTCACAAATACCTAAATTTTACATTAATATTAGATTCAAATATCATGTTCATTCATACAAATTTTATTGATTTTTAATTAAGAAATCATTCAAATTTTAAACATTTTAAAATAATATGATCATAACCAGATGGATTGGCGTACGAGGGACCGATTGATGAATGCATAATGGAACCCGAGGAAAAGATTAAATGCGGTACGCAGATAGATGAGGATGTATGCCTAGATGATGGATGTTGCTGGTCTCCTACTATGGATGTTGAACAGCCTGATTGTTATAGGCCAATTGTTTGTAAGTAAAATCAAATAAACAAATCACTTCAATGCAATGCCGTAAGTAATTTGAACCTGGCATATTATTTACAATTTTGAAAAGAAGCATTCGTATCATAATCATATGATTGACTTTATTGATTTTGCATTTCTTGTACAAGAATACACACGTATATCTATAAATTTATACTGACTGGCAAATCAATGTTTTTGATGCCAAGTTGCAACAGCGCAAGGGGTAACGATTTATATTATTATGATTTGCTTGTTTCAGGACCTCTGACCTGTGGAGACAATTAAACACACGCGTGTTACAAATATTTACCCGACACTGTGTTGTTTATGTCACTTGTGGATATAACCATACGTAGATACTTGACAAAAAAAATCACTATTTATATACAATTTTATTCAAATATCGAACTCTACTTGATTGCACTCCTTTTTTGTTTGTTTGTTTTTATTAGAATTGTGTCAAGTAATAACTGAATATTTTGCAATATCAATATATTCATGTACCAAATAAGATTTTTTTAAATCAAATTTTGATTATTTTAATAAATTGTATTTGCAACCATTCGAATGAATCGTAGACATAAGATTATATAGTACATTCAGTATCTTAGGAGAGATTACATAAATGAATTTTTTATTGGACAGAAAAGAAAAGATGCTAATAATAGCGTCACAAATTTAGAATGCCAATATGTTCAGCATATTAAAACTATTGATAAGAAATATTCACAGAATAAATGATATAAAGAAAACGAAAAAAAATTTTTTTATACATATGTAAAAACACTAAGACTACATGCACATTTAAAAAGTTCATATGAGATCTACAGATCTACTTTTATAACACATATAAGTAACCCCATGTTGTGATAATAATTTTCATCAGATTATTTGTCATTTTGAAGCATAATTGTTTAAGATTGTTTTAGCATTACAATCATATTTATTTAATACACATTGCTTTACAAAGTATTTGTATGTATTATGTTGCAATCGAAAGCAGTCGATTCGTCATTATTATATACATATATATATATTCAACATCTTATACACATATACACATATATATTCAAATATCTATAAACGCCAACTTTGATGTTATTTTCTAAAATAAGATCATGTTTATAGTGTCATCAATTTCATGCGTATAGTAAGAGAGCAAATGGATCAATAACTCTCTTAAGGAACAGGCATTGCTTTGATTTGATATATAATTTGATTTGGTGCAATTCATAAAGCAACACATTATAAAACAGTTTATAAAACAAGAGTTTGGTCAACAATATGTCCTTCCATATAATGAAATAACCTTAGCGTATTGTGTAGGACGCAATAGATTTAATTATTGAATTACCTATATTTTAAAACAATCATGTATATCACGAGCTTTGACAAATGTTCTCTCTTAAAAGGCATAAATTGAAACGCAAAACAACAATAAGCGAAATAAAATCAAATCAATATTTAGTGCCTATACCTGACATCATTGGCATGTTAAATATTGTAACTTAGCCCAATCAACATGATTAATTATGTTCATAATTCCTCCGTGATCAAGTTATTTTGATGTAATGATATTTGTTTAACTGGTCATTTTAATCTGGATACTAACGCATTGCAAAACATGATTAAATTTAACTATTGAACATTTTCCGATCTTTCATTCATAAATAATTCTGAAATGCACTCGAAGTATACTTAAATATGGATAGAATAGAAATATAGATAAGATAATCATGTAAAATGATTCAACAGCTGGTGCCATGTTCAACGGCGAAAAAATACATCGAACATTGAAATATATTTGAAATATCTCCGACATGTCCCTATCTAAATTCTGCATGTGAGAGGACTATAAACAAACACGAAAGTCATTCGCTTTGTGAATGAAATTCTGCATGATGATATTAAAAGTGATTGTCCTAGGAGTGATTTTTGACCATATTTATTTAGAAGGTGATGCGACAAAATAAAGTGAGGCAAAGTGAATTAGAGAGGAAGAATTGTTATTTTTAAAATGTTTGATTTTTCATTTTATTTTTCGAATCCAAAATATGACACAGAAAAACATAGTTATTATAGTTTCTTCTATATGTGTTTTGATAGTCATTGGGATATTGTGTTTCTCTAAATATATGATAATACGTTTTTAAACATTTACTCGTGCAATATCTGCTTAGATATTTGTATGAAATGCAAAAATATTAGAAATTACTGTTATTATGCAAAATAAGTAGTGATAATCATTTCACATTAAGTGTTTTAATGACAAAAATAGTGGATTGATAAGTGATTTACATGCAGATTAATGATATGACTAATTACATTTTCAATAACCCTTTACGACGCAATTTACTAGCATAAATCCTTGTCATAATGACAATAAAGCTTTTATTGCTTATTATGTAACTTATAAATCACTTATCTGTTCCATTTGGAGTTTATGTTCATCTATGTTTTGCATTGACATCGTTATTTCAAGCACAAATATTCTATTGCAACTGATTAACAAATATTTTAAAAAGCAAAAGAAAACAAAGGAAAATCTAGGATTGTTTGATAAACATTTTTTGTTGTAGACTAATAATGGGAGTTATGATTATATATTTGCTGTGCTACTATTGTGGCCAAATAATAGGTTGGTTAGCATATCAAAATGCATTTTCATTTGTTCTTGAAAACAAATAAAGGACAATCGAGGTGTAACTGCAATTATATCTGAGCATATCATTAGAAAAACAAATCAATGCTTAAATACATTGCTCATTAGTTCTAACGTTTCAAACGTTTCTATAATTTATTAATATATAATAAATTAATATATAATGCTGCAAAATACAGATCTTTCTTGAAGTGTAATTATTTTTGGCATGTAAAAGAATTTAATAACTAGAACATCACCTTGACAGGGGATTCCAATGTCTGTGAAAACACGGACGGAATACCGTGTTTTGGCCCTACGGAATCCGATTGTCTCGAAATGGGATGCTGCTGGGAACAGCCTAATTGCGTTCACTCGAATGGTATGTAATTTACGTTACAATTTCTAGTTGAGGTGTTCTCACAAAAGAAATGTGCATATATCCGTAGTAAAAAAATGATAGATATCATTTAGAATAAAATTCATGCACTCGTTTATGCCCAAAATTCTGTAGTCTTATACACATGTTTAGCCGAAGTAGAAGGACCAGACGGAGCAAATTGTTCAGTTGAAACAGAAGAAAAGGAGATATGCGGCGATATCGAAATAACAAAGAACGAGTGCTTAGCTAAAGGTTGCTGTTGGTACACAAGAGAGTTTGAGGGAGCGCCCTACTGTTTTGGTATGTTTAGCAAATCTTATCTCCTGAGTATTGTAAGACATCGAAGGAACAATCGTTGACTTCAAATAAGGGTTTCACGTAAACGACAATGGACAATCCAGTATGACATTGCTCAATTATTGTTTCCTTGATCAATGAGGTTCATTACATTAGTTATGTTACATTGCAGTTCCACATGAAAGTACAGCGCCAACAACAGAAGGTAAAATGTGATGTGTTTGAAAATGATAAAGCTGCTCAAATTCAATGTAATAGTTATCCTATCATGCTATAAAAGCTACCTTAAGCATAAGCTCGCCCTTACTACCAAGATGATATTCTAAAATAACAGCATATGACACATGTGGTCTTGTTAAATACTATATACTTGATATTGATTCTATTCTGTTAATCCTCTCGATCCTTTCCATTAAGTCAATAACAAGGCTGAACAAATCGTTATAACATTTATATACCCTCTTCAGCTTATTTATTATATTCGCAACATGAGCGTACTGCTTGTTGATTTAAGATTATATATAACTACTCTTGACTTATTTGCAAGCAAATATTTATTCTTTTATTCAGAACATACAACAACATCAAATGTTATCACAACAACGATAGGTTCGCGAGTTCTTTTTTAATTCATATGCTTTATAAATAAATCTGAATACTGAATTGTTTAGATTTATGATTTGACAGAAATATACTGATTACAATATCTTTATCGATATTTATTGCATCACATAATTGCGATTTTCTAACTACTACCTAGAGATAACCACAAATTCATATATATTGGTGTTTATTGCGTGTGTTATTTACTTAAGGTTTTGATGACTATTATTGCCAAGACACTGATGGAATCACTTGCCAAGGTGCAAATGAAGACGCCTGTTCTGACTTAGGATGTTGCTGGGATAATGGATGCACACATTCTATGGGTAATGCCTGGGTCAATAATCACAACAAATCTATGTTAGCTACATCAGATGCCTTCTGAATTTGGTTTATCTGTAGTTCGCTAAAGGTATTGATGTTAAGGGCATAAGTTGATTTTTATGAATGTCATACTTAAAACATAAACATTTTTTTCATATCGTGTCATTCTTAAAACATAAACATTTTTTTTCATATCGTGTAAATTTTTTCACATTTAGCCCCACCGGTTGGTCCGATAAACGTTATATGTGATATACCATCGGAGGATAAGATCAAATGCGGTGTCGTTGGTATCAGCAGAGACGAATGCATTGAACTTGAATGTTGTTGGTACACTAGGGAATTCGATGGCGCTGTACCGTATTGCTTCTGTAAAGTATAAATTGTATGACAATATAAAATGGTTTAAATGCAGTTTTATCTCGTTTTAATGCAATTTGTATTTTGATCAGATTTATAACAATGATATTGTACCTTTTTCTTTATTTCTCTCTATTGAACCATGAACACATTAACAGTTTGTTTATCGTCTTATGGTATTTATCAGAGCTAAAATAAGAACTTATTAACAATTATCTATTATTCTGTATCTAATTAATTTGTTTATTTTTAATAAATAGATGGTTCATCATTTACAACTGTTGCTGAATTAACTACGTTAGGTAATAAAAAACTTTCTATAAACATACAAAAGCCCTCCATAAATAATACGGTTAGATATATGCACTATATAGCAATATATCTGCATATATATGAGGTTTTGACTTAATTATTTTTTTAATTCAAAAACATATTTTGTATACTCACTTAATCTGCTATTTCTGCCAAGAAACAGATGAAAGTACATGCGATTAATGATTAATGTACCCTTTTACGCTTATTAATTGCATTCATAACATGACCGTACTGCTTTGTTGTATTGAAATGTTCATACTTGCTCTTGACTTATTCACAGTCAAATATTAATACTTTAATTCAGAGCACACAACAACATTAAATGCTTTCACAACAACAATAGGTATGCAATAAAATTATATGTTTAGTCAATCAATCTAAATAATTAATTGTTTGGTATTTGATTTGATAAAAATATACTGAATACAAATCTTAATTGCAGTATACAATTGCAGTTTAACTTCTAGCAACCAGCTTCAATCTATTAAGGTACAGTTAAAATAGGCATGCATTCATTCATAGATTATGTTCATATGGCCGTTAATTCACATACATGTGTGTTCGATGCGTGTTATTTACTTTAGGTTTTGATGGCTATTATTGTTATGAAACGGATGGCATCACATGCCAAGGTGCAAATGAAGTCGCCTGTTCTGACTTAGGATGCTGCTGGGATAATGGATGCACACATTCTATGGGTAATGATTGGGTCCATAATTACAAAAAACTATATTACCTATATTAGATTCCTTCTAAATTTAGTTTTTGCTGCAGTTTATTAAAGTTATTAATTTTAATAGCATAATTTAATTTTCTAAGTACTATTCTAGAAAAATAATATACAATAAAGTTCATATCATATTAACATCTGAACATTTAGCTCCACCAGTTGGTCCAATAAACGTTATATGTGATATACCATCGGATGATAAAATAAAGTGTGGCGACTATGGTATAAGTAGAGACGAATGCCTTGAGCTGGGATGTTGTTGGTACACACGGGAATTTGATGGCGCTGTACCGTATTGCTTCTGTAAAGTATCCATTATTGTATGACAATATAAGATGTTTAAATGCAGTTTGATAAAGTTCAATGCAATTAGTATATTGATTGTATTTACAAGTTTAAAAGTGTGTACCATTCTTTATTTCTCTCGATTTAACCATTAGCACTTTGTTAGCTGGTTCATCTAATTTTAGCATTTATCAGAGCTGATATCGGAATCTTTTCACAAGTATTAATTATTATGTGTCTAATAAATTTGTTTCATTTTGATAAGTAGATGGTTCATCATATACTACTGTTGCTGAATTAACTACGTTAGGTAATCAATAATTTTCTATAAACACATAAAAGGCCCAATGCGATATTCATCGCAGCATATAATTGCGATTTGAAATTGTTAGCTACCACCTTAAATCTACCAACATACAATTAGAATAAGTATGTATTCATTCATATATTATATTCATATAACCGTAAAATCAAATACATTGGCATTCATTGCGTGTGTTATTTACTTTAGGTTTTGATAACTATTATTGCCAAGAAACTGACGGAATCACTTGCCAAGGCGCAAATGAAGACGCCTGTTCTGACTTAGGATGTTGCTGGGATAATGGATGCACACATTCTATGGGTAATGCTTTGGTCAATTATTATAACAAACCTATGTTACCTATATCAGATGTCTTCTGAATTTAGTTTAGCTGTAGTTCACTAAAGGTATTGATGTTAAGAACATAAGTTCATTTTATGAATGTCACTCTAGAAACTTAATATACTATGATTTTTTTCATATCGTGTAAATATTTTCGCATTTAGCTCCACCGGTTGGTCCGATAAACACTTTATGTTATATACCATCGAAGGATAAATTGAAATGTGGTGCCTATGGTATTAGTAAAGACGAATGCATTGATCTAGGATGCTGTTGGTTTACACGGGAATTCGATGGCGCTGTACCGTATTGTTTCTGTAAAGAATCCATTATTGTATGACAATATAACATGTTTTAAGTGCAGTTTGATGTCGTTTTAATGTAATTTGTATTATGATTATAGTTATCACTTATAACGTTGGGTACCTCATTCTTTATTTCTCTCGATGAAACTATTAACAAATAGAAAGTTTTTCTATCGTTCTATGATATCTAGCAGAGCTAATATTAGATTTAAAATTATTCAACATTACGTATTTAATTATTTTATTGCATTTTAATAAATAGATGGTTCATTATATACAACTGATGCTGAATTAACTACATTAGGTAATTAAGAATTTTCTATAAATTCATAAAAGGCTGCCACAAATGATATGGCTAAATAAGTGTTCTGTTTAACACTTTATATGCATATATATGATGTTTATCCCATGGAAAGATATTTGTTAAATTTTTCCCTATCTTTTCAAATATCTTATCAATATTGCATCGTTAAACCATTTTATCAATTACTAAAATAAGGTATTATTATTTGTATCCAGGCTTTATCGACTATTACTGCCAAAAAACAGATGGAATAACATGCCAAGGAGCGAATGAGGAAAACTGTCAGGATTTAGGCTGTTGTTGGAACGATGGATGCACTCACTCCATGGGTACATCAATATCAAAGATTTAAAGAGGGTTTGCATAAAATAAAAAATACATTTGAAGTATGGAGTTAAAAACAGCCTCATATCACAATCGATTCGTAATCGCAAAGAAGAACCCCAAATATAGTTTCTTTCCATATTTTACAAATTGGTCAGTCAGTAATCTTTATTTTGCCTAAACAAAAATAAAGCTCCAGCTGTAGGACCCGAGAATGCTACCTGTGATATGCCATCAGAAGAGAAACTAAAATGCGGAGAATATGGAATCAACAGAGACGATTGTCTTGCTCTGAACTGTTGTTGGTATACAAGAGAGTTTGATGGAGCGACACCCTACTGTTTTTGTGTGTTATCTTTTATAACAGTTTTATACTAATTGCATATTCTATATATTTTCTAACAAAACATTACCAATGTAATACTATTGTTAGAATAAAATTATGAAAGTATTAAACATTGTAAATGAAGCTTAATATTTACTTGAAATGTGTTAACTCGTTAATTTATTTCCAATTTATGTCCAATCCTATCATCATCAATATTCATATATATTGTATAAACAAAAGTGGATCTGATATGTTTATAATGTTTAAACATTCACAGATCCTGCCAAATACACTTTACCTCCCATAACTACAGTGGCCACAACGCTAGGTAATGGGCATCTGTTTTTCCAATATATTCCATTTTTAAGTTTGAAATCTCATTAAAAACAATTTAGCTTGGGCAAATCTGTAGAATTTCATATTATCTCACATAAACATTACGCATGTATATAACATCGTTAATTTTAGGTTTTGATGACTATTATTGTCAAGAGACCGATGGTATTACCTGTCAGGGTGCTAATAAAGACTCGTGTCTAGATCTAGGTTGTTGTTGGAACAATGGTTGCACTCATTCCATGGGTGAGTGTTTTAATCTTTCCATATTACTGAAGTATTACATTTTTCAATCAATGACAATGAAAATTCATTCTGCAAATTATATAAGTATGGTACAGTAGAAATACAACAAAAAACATTGTCAGTGCTTTGGCAATCAATTTCAAGATCCGACATGTCTATAAATGAAATTCTTGTGTTATCAATAGATTCTGAAATAAATATGATTATTCATATTTTGATAGTTAAGTAACATTTTTTTATACTCTGAGTTAAATGTGATTATTCATATTCTGCTAGTTAAGAAACATTATTTTTATATCTTTGCAACAGCAAAGTTGAAGATTTCATAAAAAAATATCAATTTAATTTCAAAAATTTATTATTATTGCATATTATTGCAATTTATTCAAAATAAAAATTATTGAATTTAATTGACAATCGAATCATATTCACATTGCAGCACCAATCTTAGGTCCTGAAAATGCCACGTGTGAGATACCATCTGAAGATAAGCTTAAATGCGGATATTATGGCATCAGTAGAGACGACTGTTTAGCGCTTGACTGTTGCTGGTATACGAGGGAGTTTGATGGCGTAACGCCCTACTGCTATCGTAAGTATTTACAACCCTATTATTTAACTATTTTGTTGCAATTTCAGTTTTGCAAATGGTTAACAAGTTTTGTGTTTTTAATATTGAAATGGTTCACAAATTGATATTTTGGCATTTTCATTGTCATTAGTCAGCTAATATTTAATGTTAACATCCACCAATCATTATTAATGTTGCCTCTGTGTATTACTACAGTACCCTACGGAAATGTTTATTCTACATCAACAAAAGGTGAAAACGGGTTTTTGTTATTACCAACATTGATAATATACAATGTACTGTTAAAACATTATAATAACTGTGTGCATTTTATATCGGTCAATGTATTTGGTTTCTATTGTAAGTTGTTTTAAAGCTAACATGCAAAAGATTCGTATTTTTGCTGACAACAAAAGCAATACATGCTACCTATAGATAACATGACACACATTGCAGATCATACAACAACATTGTACATTTCAACCTCTACAACAACACCAGGTACAGTAACAACATTTGTTTAATAATCTAATAGATATCCGTATGTCTTAAAATATCATTTTCTGTTATGTTATGTTGTTTTACAGTCGGTTATCATATAGTTACGTGGAATGCAAAAACGATTTATAGTACATTATTGAGTCGATCATACTGAAAAAAAAACAATATATCTGTTTATAGCATTTTGTATTATTACATTGCAAATAATCCTGTTTATAGCAAGTCAGTACTTACAATGGAAGGTTGTTAACATAAACTCACTTTTCATTAATTTCACAGATGTTTGTGCTGTCGGGGTTCCTATAGCATGCAGAAGTGCAGACCAAACTAATTGCTTAGAGCTCGGCTGCTGTTGGGATTCTGTTATAAAACCGAATTGCTTTCATTCTGAAGGTAAATGCATTGAATTCAAAAAAGAAAAGAAAATAATAAAATTCATTAAAATTGCCTCAATTTTCATTAGGCTTATCAGGTTGTGTGTACTATGATTGGAGCTCAAACATTACTGTGATAAACTTACCTGATTAATATAATGATTAATTACCAGACTTCAACTACAGACTATATTTGAAAGGATCATAACCGTTTGTTCGTCTCAGCTTTGAATGAGTCTATATTTAACTATAATTTAAATTGTAAATGCAGTTTTAATGAATGTCTTAATGTAATGCAACATTGTTTTTGCATTTGATATCATGACGTTTTTAAGAATCTCATTGTGGGATGTATGAATGGGGTTTAAAGAATGCAACTTATTTGAATGGGTTTAAAAGAATGCAACTAATTCATTTATTCTTAAGCTGCACCGGTTGGACCAGAGGGAGTGTCATGCGCTGTGCCGTGGTATGAAAAATATAACTGCTTTGAAGATACATATGAACCAACAAAACAGGAATGCTTGGATATTGGATGCTGCTGGTATACAAGGGAATTCAACGAAGAGGATCCACCAACACCCTATTGCTACAGTAATGAAATAGAATACATATGTGTATCTGTTCATTTGAATATCAATCACGAAATATTTTAGCTACATCAGAATAATATTCTTAACTATAGGTTTAGCATATCTTTTCAGTAAAATATCCAACTTGGTTTGCAGAACGACCATTATATATAATTGTTAATAGGTGGAATAGAGGTAGATGGACCGGCAGAACAATGTGAAGTTGACAGAAGAGTATCGTGTTATCACGAAATAAAACAGATGTGTTTGTCAGCTGGCTGTTGCTGGAATCCTGTTGATGATTCTATTAATCCCAACCTACCATGGTGCTTCAAAACAGTTGAATGTAATACAAATCAGAATAGCATTTCGAAACGACTCATAATAATTCAGTAAAAAATCAGGCTTCATGATTATGCAACTAATTTTTTTTGTTAAGTTATAATAATCTCCAAGTTAAACTCAAAAGTGATAAATCTCAAAATTGATACTTTAATTAAAAATTATAAAAATTTCTTGAAAAATGCCATAGTCAGAGATATCCATGAACAATTTGGTTTAATTAAGAAATGGTTAGGTTTGTAGATTCCTATTTCAAATATTAGATTATAATAATAGCGTTTTAAACATTAGCCATTCCAAATCTGATGTGCGAGAAGCTTGATACAGAGAAGCGTGACTGCAAGAGTGATGGTTTCGTTGATGAAGAGATTTGTGAAGGACTTGGTTGCTGCTGGGATGTGGCAGATAATCCAGATATACCTTACTGCTTCTGTGTGTTATCATATTTTGATTTTATCAAAATAAAAATATGTATGAATGACTTAAAACAGACGATCATTCAATCAGTATTTTTTAAGTATGTTTTTTTTCAAACGATATTGACCCTAGGTGCATCTCATTTCTATATAAACTCATTAATGTTACGCTTAAACCCCATAGAGTTTGTTTACTTTGAAATAAGCAATCATTAGATTTTGAATATTCCAAAATGCTATAATTATAACTAGATGGACTGGCGTACGAAGGACCAATTGATGAGTGCATTATGGATCCAGAAGATAAGATTATTTGCGGCGATCAAACAGATGGGGATGCATGCCTTGAGGCAGGATGTTGCTGGTCTCCTACTCAAGATGTTGAGCAGCCTGATTGTTTTAGCCCAATTGTTTGTAAGAGAAAAATAATCAAAACGTAGATTAGCAATATTTGAAATTGGAAACTAATCGTATTTGAATAAATAAATCTGATTCAGTTTATTACTAAGCGTAATTTGGGAAAGAGTACATATACATTGAGAGTTTTCAATTTTCATGTTTAGTCAATGTTGTTCAATGTTAAGTAGCCACCCTGTGGAAGAAACGATTTGAATTACTATGACTTGTTTGTTTCAGGACCTCTTAACTCTGAAGACAATTTAAAAAAAAACGCTTGTTATAAATATTCATCAGACACTCTGCTGTTAATTTTACTTGTGGATATACCCATTTATTGATCATTAAGAGAAGTAAAACATGTTCATATTCAATTATATTTCAATATGTGACTCTATTTGATTTAATTGCTTAGTTTTGTGTGTTTTTCGGGTATATCTTTTTATGGACTAACTGAATATATTGCAAAATCAAGACATGCATATGTCAAATAAATATTTCATCTAATTCTGATTATTTTGATAAATAGTTTTTGTAGCAATTCTAATGAATCGTAAATGTAAGATAAAATAGAAGACTCTTTATATATATTACATTAATGAATAATTTACGTGACAGTTTGAGAAAATATTCTAATAATTACGTAAACAATTAAAGATTCCAATATGTTTATCGCATGTTTATCATATTGTAACACATACTGAAAACTGCTGACACGAAATATTTATCCCGCATTAATTATATATTTTTTTAAATCCAAGCCTAGATGCAAATTTAAATAGTTCACCTTAAATCTAAGGATATACTTTGGAATTCTGTTTCTGTAATACACCTTGCTTTACAAAGTGTTAATATTTGTATCGTTGTAATCGTTCATGTTATTATCTAAAACAACGTTGTTTTTGATATCATCAAATCGATGGGTATAGAAATACAGCAAAGGAATGAAGACCTCTCTTAAGGAATATGTTTTGTTTTGATTTGATATATAATTTGATATAATTTGATGTAATTTGATGAGCTTTATAAAACATCACTTTATAAAATGGTTAGTATATGATCGACAATAGGCCCTTCTATATAATCACAAACCCTCAGCGTTTTGTGTAGGACGTAATAGGCGTTATACGTAAATCCCTATTGATGTATTTATAAAACAAGCATGCGTACAATAGTATTTGATAATTGTGCGCTTGTTAAATGCATTAATAAAATAGCAAATCTACAATAAGCGAACAAGTTTAGATAAGTATTTATAACCTCTATCTGACATCGTTGCCACGTTAAGTATCTTAGGTCAGCTTAATCAACATGATGCATTTGTTTCATATTTCTTTTTACAACTAGATTTTACTCTTTCTAAGGAGCGCTTAAGTTTTTCCTTTTAAATCCGCATGTTTAAACATTCAAAACGAATCGAATATAACAATTTTCCGATCTAAAGTTCATTCATGATTTGAAAATATGCTCATGTAATACACAAAATCGGTATTTGAAATGTTGCCATTTTAACACAACTGCATACATACCTGGCGCATTTCAATATATTTGAAATTTCTCATGTGATCTAAAGTTTAGCATGATCTTTAACATGTGAGATGACTGTAAACAAGCACGACAGACATTCACTTATTGACTAGAATTATGTATATTTATATTGAAATCCATCGCGTCATAACAGTAAGAAAGCTTGCTGATAGTATTTACTTTTTACTTATTATTTAGTAAGTTACAAAGTGTTGCAGATCATTTTAGACATGATAGGTGTTAAGTTTTTACTTGCTTCACGACAGCGGGAGACTAGAGCGTGACCTATTGAGAAACCATTTTTATTCATTTTAAAATTACCGACCTTTATTAGATATGTAGAACTGCAAAATGAGACACAGAAAAACAAATGCATTTATAGTACATTCATATGGGTAAAGCTAGTCATTCGGATATTCTGTTTTTCAAGATACATAACAACACGTCTTCAAACATTTACTCGTGAAAAATTTGTTTTATATGAAATCTATTTTAAATGAAGCTCTATAAATATTGCAAATTATGGTGATTATGTAAAATTAAAATATATAATCATCTTAAGGGTTTGTTCAATGACAAATACGTTGGATATTAGATAAGTGATTTACATGTCAATTAATGATATGACTTATGGCATTTTCGATAACCTTTTACGATGCAATTTACAACCATAGATCCTTATCATAATAGCGCTGCGACTGAGGTCCTACTTACTGTAAACTTATAAATCACTTATTTGTGACATGTATGAGTTGTATGTGTGTTTTGGCCTTGATATCGTTATTTGAGGCTAACATATCATATTAAAACTGATAAATGTAAATAATAAAAATATCAAAGTATTAGCGCAAACAAAGATCAAGGATTGTTAAGCAAACATATTTAGTTTGACCAATTATGAGAGCTGTGATCATATATTTGATGTGCTTCTATGGTGGACAATCATTAGGTGGATCAGTTTATGAATATACATTTAGTTTAATTAATTCTTACCAAAAATAATCGGAAATCGATCGTTAATACTGCTTAGGTTATAAGGTATTAGATATGCATCCAAAATATCAACTAAATGATTAAATACGCATCACCAATTGAGTTTATCTCTGATAAACATAGAGAACAAAGAAATATCATGCTTTCAAATACATTTCTGGCTTTAGGTTTATAATTTGTGGCATTTTTATAGCATGTCATAATTGTAACGTCAATTTCACAGGGGAATCCGATGTCTGTCAAAATACAGACGGCATACCGTGTTATGGCCCTACGTCATCCGATTGTCTCGAAATGGGATGCTGCTGGGAACAACCTAATTGCGTTCACTCGAATGGTAAGAGATTTACGTTAAAAACTATTTGAGATGTTCACACAAAACATATGTGCATTTTATCCGCAGCTTATCAGATTATATATGTTTTAACACAAAACGAATTAGATTATAAATATTTACCCGAAATTCAGATACATTTGTTTACATTCTGACTTTGACCGTTATCTAGAATAATAATCATGCATTCGTTTATGCCGTTAAACATTTGTAGTCATTCACACTTTTTCAGCCGACGCAGAAGGACCAGAGGGAGCTAATTGCGCAGTGGAATCGGACGAAAAGGAACTATGTGGATATATTGAAATAACAAAGAATGAGTGCTTAGCTGAAGGCTGTTGTTGGTATACAAGAGAATTTGAGGGAGCGCCTTACTGCTATGGTAGGATTGGCAAAATAACAAATGTTTTGGTTGATAAAAGTTTGTTTGAAATTGCTTTCATAAAATAATGTTTTCTAAATACAAGTTGTTATCATGTCTAATCTTAAAATGCCTTATTTTATTTATGAATTAAAGAATTCTTATTGATATCACTTTGCAGTTCCAGATGATGACACATGGTCGACCAAAGAAGGTTTGAATAGTATGATTATACTTAAATGTTTTAAAGTAAAATAAATAAAGGGAATATTAATGTAATATGTTTGAGATCAATAATGGATGTATCTTAGCAAGTTGCAAAATTTGAGCAAAATCCCGATCCTTATTGATTGATTTAATGAGCCTGCTAAAAGAATATGCGATTAAGCACTGTGTTATTTTGTAATATTAAGTGGCTGTTCTTTTATAGTTTTGTATATATTGTCAATCGATTGCAATGATATAGAAATGCATTTATGGTATTCATTTTATCTTGACTTATTTTCTCTTCATAACCCATATATTCAAAACAATATGTATGTTTCAGATACGACTACAACGCTGTGCCCATCAACAACGACACTAGGTACTCGGCTTAAATGATTCATATTAAAACATCTTTAATCATCCGCTCCGCTAAATATAAATATGTTCAAATATATGTATTTGTTTATTAATATATCGACAAATATGTCCAACACATTTTGAATAGTCATCCTATTTCTGAATTGAATGACAGTTTAAACATAATACTGTTATATAAACATTTTTGAACACGTATATTTATAGATGTTTGTGCCGTGGATGTTGCCATAGAATGCGAGAGTTTGGGTCAATACGATTGTTTAGAGCTCGGTTGCTGTTTTGATGTTGCAATAACACCCAGCTGCTTTCACTCTGAAGGTTTGTTTATTAAATTCCTTATTAATTCAAATAGTCAAATCAATTATGGTTGTCTCAATTAGACATAAAGTTGTTCGAGTATTTTTAAAGTGCCCCTGCAATAATATCACTCACTTCATTTCGATCACAGCTATTGACATATTAATCTACAAATACTTTATGGAATGCTACTTACATTTTTAGCGGAACCAGTGGGACCAGACGGAGTTTCATGCGCCGTGCCGTGGTATGAAAAAATAATTGCTTTGACGATTCCTACCAGCCATCAAAACAAGAATGCTTGGATATTGGATGCTGCTGGTATACAAGGGAATTCAACGAAGAGGAACCACCAACACCCTATTGCTACAGTAATAAAATTGAATACATATGTGTATCTTTTCATTTGAATATCGATCACGAAATATCTTAGCTGTTTAAGAAGTACATACAACTTTCCGTATAGCATATCTGTTCGGCAATAATTTCAACATTGATTATGTTATACAAAGCAATACGACCACCATGCAGTTATATCAGTTTTGTATCATATCTATATAATTGTTTAAAGGTGGAATAGAGGTAGATGGACCGGCAGAACAATGTGATGTAGACAGGAGGGTTGATTGCTATCAAGAAAATAAGGATAACTGTTTGTCAGCTGGTTGTTGCTGGAATCCAGTTGATGATCCGATTAATCCAAACTTACCTTGGTGTTCTCTAACTAATCCAAGTAAATATATGAATATTTTCTAACTAATCAAAGTAAAACTATGAATATTTTAAAGTACATAGCGTAATATAATATGCAGTGGATTTCGCTTTGGTTTCATTGTCCAAGTATGAAAGCTGCTCAATAAATATTTTAATAACATAAAAACTATTTATTAATATTTTTCATTATAAAATATATATCATTTATAATATATATTTCAAGATTTAGGAAATCTAATGTGTCAAAAGCTAGACTCAGAAAAACGAGATTGTCGACGAAACGATGAGGACTATATTGATGAAGCGCTTTGTGAAAGCATTGGCTGCTGCTGGGAGTATGAAAACGACCCGACCATAGCGCCGTCCTGCTTTTGTATAGTTATATATTATTCTATTTTATTTGATAATCAGAAACGTAGAGCTAGGTTAAAATTGAAAACAATGTATTTCAAACATGATCATTAAGTTAATGTATGGTACAAAATATTTTTGGGGAATGTGGCGCAGCTTCACTTATTATTTATCTGAAATATGTTACGACAGGCATGTGACGAAATTCATTGATATTCTTTTCACTTGTGCATTTCTCATCAATGATTATGTCTTATAATTAGTTGGCTTGGAGTATGGAGGCCCAATCGAAGAGTGCATCATGAACCCTGAAGATAAGATCATTTGCGGAGATCAAACAGATGGAGACGCCTGTCTTGCGGCAGGGTGTTGTTGGTCTCCTACTGACGATGTTGAACAACCTGACTGCTATACTCCCATTCCAAGTGAGACAAATTAAAAGATATATATCAAATTTAAATTAATAATAACGTATAGCAATATTATACAGTTTTGTTTTTTAATTACCGATAAGTGTAACATAATGGCTTTTTGGTGCATTTTCTTCTTACGAACAAAGATGATGGACGGTTTTTTTTCAATTAAATTAAATAACAGTAAATATTTTATATTATAAGATACTGGTGATCAATAATCAATGTATTTCATGTTTCAGAAATTTTGAACATTGGAGGCAATTAAAGCATAAATTAGACTGCGATAATACAGCCTAATGTTGAAGCTATTATCTTGTTATATTAACGCTGTAGTCCATAATTTAAAGATAAAGGATGAAATGTCTGTCATATACTAATAAGCCTACTAAATGTATTTCCCTTTGCGCTACGCTTTCTTGTTTTTATTTTTGTATGGTTTCATATTCAGAAATTCTTTTCATTCAATAAATAAAGATAAAAACCATAAATATTTTGTTTTTAACAAAACAAAATTCCAAAAACATTATTTGTTGAATAAAATGGTCCAGCATCTGCCTTGTTAGTTTTACATTCCATCTTGAGTACATTTTGTTTAAACATGTTCTCGTTTGATAATAAAGTTACGGCTATCCAATAGTTTTGTTATTCATCACAAACATAACTTACTCACATGCGTAGATCAAATAGTATTTTAACTCATTAAATTTAAGAGGTCTTATTATTGGCATTTGTTTACATAATATAATGTACCAATCACGTTGTTTTAGCGGGCGTTAATGATATTTGAGGCCCGATGTTTTCATTTGAAGCCCGCATTTTATCATTTGAGGCCCGAGCTTGCGAGGGACTCAAATGTTATGTGAGGGATTCAAATGATAAAAAGGGCTTCAAATGAAAACTGAGGGACTCAAATTTCATTAACGCTGGCTAAAACAATGTGATTACTATTATTATCGATTTAAGAGGTACACACATTTGTCCACTTCAACTTCATATACACCCTGGGCCTAGGCTATTTTCTTTTAAAATAGATTATATCAACTTTAAAGTTGACGATGTATGCATAATTGTATTAATGCTGCATGTCTTTAAAAATATTCGCGAAAAAAAGAAAACAATTAATCTTACCTTACCTTTATCTTAATAATGTTTTGCAACCCAGGTTCGAATCCCATCCATGTCCCCTCTATATTTTAGATTTATTTTATGTTGTTTGCCACTTATTCTTTCACTTAGAATAGCCATTTTTAATGTTACAGTTAATATTTATCAAATATTAATTATTATCGATTTGCGAGGCACTGTGGTATATTAGCGCTGTTTTACAGGGCTATTTTTAATGGTTTGCGGGCGCCAAATGAAAACAGCGGGCCAAATGTTACATTTGAGCCCGCTAAATTGGGTTTCAAATGAAAACGGCCCGCTTGCTTGTTTTAAATTATATGTTTTACCCATAAATGCTTTAATTTTTATTTGCAACGGCGTTTCACTTGGTTATTATTTGATATTTGATCAACATTAACTTTTACATTGAAAATGGCTATTCTTAGTTGAAGAATAAGTGGCAAAATACATAAAACAAATCTAAAATCAAATGTTGCTTAGTTGTGCTCAGTTGT
>LQRL01079576.1:4999-16202 GCA_001703475.1 Hydroides elegans | reverse complement strand
AGGCAACCGTCTCCGTTTTGGGAGACGGTCGTCTCCGTTTCGGGAGACGTCTCCGTTTCGGGAGACGTCTCCGTTTCGGGAGACGTCCTCGACCTGTTTATAGCGACAATATACAGGTTTACCATGTCATGTTCCCCTATAGTTAAAATATATTTTTTTATAAAGAACTCAATCTAGGCCATTAGATGAATGTATTATCTGATGAAATGATTAGAATTTGAATACGTGAATACGTGAATAAAAGAAATGTCACTGTTATCCACACAATGAATAGAGAACTGCTAGCTTTTATAACCGTATGGGTGCCGTTTGTAGCAATCAACAGCCTCTCAGGAGAATCGGTGTTTATTTATTTATTTGATGATGACTCAATGTAAATACACACTCCATTTCAATTACGGATTAATCATTGCTTAAAGTGTTTAACGTCAATAACATAATGTATAAATTCATAATTAAAATATAAAATCGAATTTGGAAATGTTGAGTAGGGCTTCAATCAGGTTAGTAAACATCATTATAATAACAAAAGTAACTGGTGATTGAATTAAAATCAAATTCCTATGTAAAAAAAAAACATTTTTTGGCATAGGGCCTCTTGTACCCGATCCGAAAAAAAAAACTCAAACACAAATTATGCGATTTAAACCTAAATATATATATGTTGCGCTTTTATTTTGGGTGAACGCGGCATACATGTACATACATGAAATTCATACACAGTATCATCAATTTTATTTTGAAGCATGTGATTTTAGCACATATCGGATGCACAAACAAATCCCTTCGATATTTGAAATTCGATAATTCATGATTTATAACGCAACTATATATACGGGTAAACATGTAAAGTAGGCGATACAGAAATATTGATATTGTTGATAAACACATATCTTTATCTCTTATAAAATATTTTTTTTAAAAATCAAATCGTCCTTAACAATTTATCAACCAGGAAAAGCTTCACATTAGATTAGGCATGTACATGTAGCACTATATATTTTAAACGTCATATTACAAACAAAATAATAAAATACTTATCGCAGTTGAGGTGCTTTGCTGCACTTCTTTTTGGCTTTGAGAAACAAACATTAACTTTAGTGTTTCTTAGAAAATGATGTTTTCATACATTACAAAAGTACGTTTCTTTCGGCATTTAGTTCCTTTATCACATATTGCAACAACAAAAAAATGAACACCAAGTAGTGTGGTGCAGGGATAAATGATGTTGACTAGTCTGTGTTATCTCAATCTTTTAATAACACTAAACAAAATATATACGATGAACTTGAAATTGTTGAATATCTACACACATGTATTAATAATGTACTTTGAGACTTATGAAATGTATAGTAACCAATATATATGCTCTATTCAATCGATTAGCATTTTAAAATAGATTTTTTTATTACATAAAGCATTAGATATATAGAAATCATGCTCTCATGATAATCGTTTAAGAAGTGAAAGCTGTTCCAATCGTATAATGTTTTACGAAAGTTTGTAGACTGGGATATAAAATAATACTCTAATATTGAATTACAGCATGCATATCAAAATGGGCTTGCATGTATTCTATGCGTAAACATGCAAGGCAAAAAAGAGTAGCAACTTGATGTGTGAATGTGAGAAAAAGGATTAGCGTGTTGGGGAAACCATCAATCATTCGTTCATCATCCAGAACGAAACAAATGCTCGAGTTCTATTACTTTTTAAAGTTATGTTACCACAAATGGCCATAAACATACAAAGTTGCAACGTTCGGGGACTGAACTCAAGACAAAAACGTATCGCAATTTTCGAATATATTCGTAAACAAAACGCTGATTTGTTCCTTATACAAGAAACACACTCAGCTGCCTTGACAGAAAAACTATAGGGAAAGAATTGGGAAAGCC
The DNA here is from genome assembly GCA_001703475.1 of Hydroides elegans. NCBI lineage: Eukaryota > Metazoa > Annelida > Polychaeta > Sabellida > Serpulidae > Hydroides > Hydroides elegans. The sequence goes on along the minus strand of LQRL01079576.1, from coordinate 14,304 downwards.
AAACTTTATTCAGTCACAATACCAAAAGAAGTGCGGGAGTAGGAATTCTTTTCAAAACCGATTTACAATACGAGAAATACATCGATGCAATCCCGGGTAGACTACAAATAATACAAATCAAAATCAAAAATAAATTGATAGATATATGTAACATATACGCACCAAACCAGGACAACGATCAATTGCAATATTACGAACAAGTCCAACAAAACTCCAGCAACTCAAATGCGACGAGTGGATTTTAGGAGGGGATTTTAACCTTATCCTGGACACAAAATTAGATAAGAAAGGAGGCAATCCACCAAACAAAAAAGCCTCAAAGTACTTCAGAACATTATAACATCCATGAATTTAACTGACTGTTACCGATACAAATACCCAGAAAAAAGAGAATATACATGGCGCCAAACGAGACCAAACGTACATTGTAGATTAGATTATTTCCTAACATCAAATTACATAAATAATGCAGTAAAAAATATTCAGATAACTTTCATGTCATTTACGGATCACAAATCCATTAAAATGAAATTTGAATTAGAAGACCAGAAAAAAAAGACCAAACTTCTGGAAATTCAATAACTCTTTCCTTCTAGATACTGAATTTATTGAAAGCATGAATAATTTAATTAATGACAAATCGAGGGTAAACAACGATATAAATGACATAAGAATAAGATACGAGCTCTTAAAATTCGAAATACAACAATTCTCAACGAAATATGGACGGCAAAAAGCCCAAATACGTAGAATACGAGAACAGGAATTAATACAAAACATAGAAAAACTTGAAAAGAAATTAGAATATAACACCCTCACAGATGCGGAAAACACAGACCTCATTTCAACAAAAACAGAGCTGGAAAATCTACTGATTTATAAATCCAAAGGAGAGGAAATAAGATCAAAAACCAACTTTATCGAACTAAACGAAAAAAGCACATCATACTTTTTCAATCAGACAAAAGCAAATTATGAACGAAAGACAATCGACAAACTACAAAACACAGACGGCAAAATCACAATGGACGAGACTGAAATCAATACTGAATTAAAATCCTTTTATGAGAATCTATATTCATCAAAACTAGCCAGCCCTACCGTTGATCTCTGGCAGAATCAAGCGGCCTTAAAAGACTTGCCAAAATTATCAAATCAGACCAAAAGCAGCCTCGATTGTGATATAACTATAGAAAAACTTCACAAGGCTCTAAATGATCTTGAAAACAATATAACGATGATAAGCCAACTGCTCAAACAAAACAATCAATTTATGAACTTGAATGATTTAAGAGACATATACGATATACAAATAAACTTTCTTAAGTACCACTGACTCTTTTCAATCATAAGCAAACATTTCAAAGAACATGTTAAACATAACTTTATTCACACAGACCTTCACGTGAGCAAGCACTTGTCAATTATAGATACCAAAAACGCCAAGTCCAAAATATTCTACACTGAAATAATAAAAGATAAAGTCCAGTCTCCGACCTGTATCCAATTTTGGAAAAGCGTTTCTGTTAGCGAAAAAACTTTATACTCGAGCATGCGTTTTATACGAAATGCAACGAAAGAGAGTAAGCTTATCGCGTTTCAGCATAAAGTTATTCACAACTACGTTACACATAACGTCAATATGAAGAAATGGAGCATGAAAGACAGCGAAAATTGTAGATACTGCAACGAAAAAGAAACACTTTTACACATGTTAGCCAATTGTCCTGAAACTGTCAAAATACAAAAACAAATACTTAGAGTTCTGTGGACCAACTGCATCACTGTAAACGAGTTTATTTTTGGCAGTAATGATAAAGCTGAAACTCTTATCTTTCTTGTAGCAAAATGGCTTCTATGGTCTACGAGATTTCATGGAAGTGATTTAAACATTTACAAAATTATATCTGAAATAAAGCTAAGAATATCTATTGACAAAAACAAACTTTCAACTCAGCTATTTCATGCAAAATGGAATAAATATAAGCATATTTTAGAAGCAAACCCCTAGATTACATTTGAATAAAGTCTTCAAAAATCTTAATGCATAAAAGCTTTACAAAAACGCGATCTATGAACTTAGCTAGTATTGGTTCCCCTTAAACATGCAAACAAAAACAGTGAATGAAAGATCCGTGTGTGAGTGACAGCCAAGTTTCAAAAAATCGACGGGAGTTCACTTTTATTCGATATATACGAGGCTACAATTCGATTTGTTTTCATGATAGCAATAGCCTGTATAAAAGCTACATAGAGATATTTGTGTTTCTCTAGTTCATGATAGAATAAAATATTGTACTTTAAAATGTAAATTTGCTACAATGTTTTTATTGTATAGTATTGTTACATTATCAATATTGTTATTATAATGTACAATTTGCGAAATAAAGGGGACTGCCCAGAGATGACAAAAAATAGGGCATGTCCCGACACCGAAACAAAAAAAAAGTAGTGTGGTGCAAAATACGTTTCTAAAGCGTCAAAAATGTGTAAATATACATGCATTTATTGTTATTCGATATTATTAAGTTCGTTGGTTTTGTTGGCACCCCTCTCAAACAAAAACATAACTAAACAAGCGCACAAATCGTACAAAAAATGTTAAAAATATATTGAAAGGTGCTCTTCAACATATTACCCCAAAAAGGTTAAAAACTACACTGAATAGGAACATTCTATGAGCTGCTTTAGAGTATAATCCAAATCAAATCCAGATGGTTAAATTAAAAACCACCATAAGAGTAAGAGAGATTATAGATTGATGATAAATCATGGCTTTATATGGAATTCTAAAAATGCCCTTATAAGGAATTTATGAGACTTATATGTGGACAATAGGATTTCGAAATCACCTCGAATTAAACGGTAATTCGAGTTAACCGTGTCTGAGCTAACGAGGTTCTACTGTATCTATTACAGTCACACATAAAACAATTACCTTGTTCGAGTCTTGTTGGCTAAGTGGCTAAGTCCTCCATTCACTTTACATGGTGGACCTAGCAAAGGATCATGTGCGATATCGTGGAATTTCCGCTCCCTTTCGATTTGCTTGAAATTTAGTTATGGTAATATATTACATTTAAATAATAAAATAGTAAATTTTCAGTGAAAACAAACGAACAGTTTTGTCGCAAATAACTATTCAACAGGGGTGGGGTATCCCGAGTGTATGCCTAGTTGTGAGTTAGAATATACTGTCCCTTTGATATTGTCCTGCCATTAAGTTCATTGTATATGACTGAAATATTTCAAAATTCATGTTCAATCATAAGAGTATTATTTTAAGGTCTCTTTCTATTTAATATTATATTGAAAAACGATGAAACTGAAATATAATGCTTAAACTCGGATTCTGTTAATTCTAGATTAATGTTACAAATCGATATTCTGCCCTTAAGAATTTCCTTAATATTTTAAAAGAAATATTAAATGAATAAAATTGATTTTGCATGTTCTCTACATGTAATGAGAGGTATAATGCAACTTCAACGTTCCTTTTTATAGAAAAATAAACACCCAAAATAGCTTCTTGACTAAAGGAACCTAAAGTAAGTTGGCCGATATTTAGTCCTTAAATGAAATTATTTCAAAAATAATAACACAAAAAGAGTTTTATCAAAATATATTAAAACCTTAATCTGAAAGTGTAGCGAGAATCAATATCCAGCACTTTGATATGATCATTTGTTGCATTTTGAAATGCGATTTCTTGTATACCAGCCGGAATGGTGGCTGATTTGAACACCATGTCGTATATCTTGGTATATTTTGTGGTCATTGCAATTCAACTTTTGAGATTCATTCATATATTTTTAAGCAATGAATAGTGAAAAATTATACTTCATCCAAATAAATTGGAAAATAAGACGTTCACCAGCAATTTTATAGAGTTTTGTAGTGAAATTAGATATTTCAATAGTCTAAGAAATTGCACGAAATTTCATGGAAAAGTTCATTTTTGGTCAAGGGCGCATTCGCCCTCCATGCTGAATTTTGGATATGATCTTGGTTTGCATAATATCTTTCAAATTATATAGAAATCAGCTTGGAGGGCGAATGCGCCCTTGACCAAACTTTAATTTATAACACATGACATACAGCTTTGCAAATCCGATGAAGTGCCCCAATTTCTAGATATAATACACTGTAACGGGGTAAAGTAACGATAAATCCATTAGATAATTATTTAGAAACATCATTCCAACCCTATTTAGCTTAGTTTACTAGGTAAATTATTCTTAATACGAGTAAATCATTACGAGTATGGAAGGACCCCCTAAAATTATTATCAAACTAATGTGACATTTAGATGGTAAATTAAATGAAAAGTAGATCGAGTTGATAAATAGTAAAACTTATTTCTAATGCCTTAAATAATGGGCTTTCAAAATATAATAAAAAGAAATTAAAACTTTGAAGAAAAAAATCTATCTATCGTATGCCCTACTTCCGGAGCATTTTTCTTATATAAGTTGCACATGGTCCTTTCAGGGCTGAAAACGGCTCCCATTCTCAATATGGGGCATATTTAGATACGGAGTAAATTCTTGCAATTTGGAATGTAATCTTTAAAAAACCACCGTCTTTATTTAGGATTCCTCTATCATATAGAATATATACATACATAGCAACAGCTCTTCCTTGCTTGCACCTTTTGCCTAACAGAACAATTTTTTTCCAAACGATTATGTTGTTAAATATATCAACCAATGCAGATGTATCTAAATCTAGTCTCTGTAAACAAATCTGTGAGAAATAACCAAATATACATTTGGTTTCTTGAAATCTTTATTCTGGTAGGAGATTGTATATTTGCTTTCAGTAGCCTTTCTGTTTTTTTTTGCTTGCAATTTCAAAATAAACAGTTTGATGTAAATCAGCGTATTAAGCTTATTTCAAGGATATCTTATCATCTTCGCTTAACAATAAATATGTTTAGATTATCTTTGAAAAATAAATCGTTGAGTGCCCCTCATTAAATGACACATATTTCGATTGCCCCGATGCATTGAATACTAGAATCCTACTCTACGGAAAAAATCACTTGCTTCGCAAAGTGTCGTTTTTATTGTGTTGCTATTTCATAAAGCAGAGTCGAAAACAAACATATTCGTCACTTAATAAATATCCAATATAATATAAGACATTTGAATCTAATACTTCAGCAATATTATTAACTAGAATCAATCCAAATACTTGAATATTTGACTTTTCTTATTGATTTCAACAAAGGATAAATTATGTTCTATATTGAGTATAACGTGAATATTATTTCATATGAAACTATAATACGACTCCTTCATCGAAATAAAAGTGACGATATCTAGACTAACTGATTGATGTCCAACAGGAATCGAAGGATAGTTTACATTTTCTCAGAAGGGATTTTTTTTCAGTGTATAAAAAACGATAGACTTTTCACATTTTTTTTTCAGATAATACAGGACATTTCTTTGAAAAATGCAGATAAACTACCTTAAATCAGCTGGTCAGATATATAATTTGGCTTTTCGACGCTTCTTCGAAATTTACCCTCTTCGCATCGTCAGATCAAAATACACAAAGGGCGTGTTTGGTGCTTTCATATTCATCTATGTATGCATAGCAACGAGCATGGTTACATGGCAACCAGGAAAAGAATCGGGTCTATGTGATGATGATTTGAAAACGTGTATCGATGGTGACGTTGGTGACGCAAACACGAAAGATATTAAGACGCTGACCAACGGTAAGTATACAGTGACGTCCGTTTTTAATTTATCGTTCTCCTAATCGTGTATCCTTAAGCGTGTAGCGTTTATAGGTTATAGATTAGAGTGGATATAAACGTTGAACGTTAAAAACTTTACGCTAAACATTATACGCCAAATCCTTAGCATTTAATGCTAAACGATAAGGCTAACATTTTCATGTGCAGAAAGAGAAGTGAGAAACGCACGCCACAGTACCTCATTTGACTTCATTGACAATAATCAGATAGTGATAAGCCATCCGATATCAGGATCATGCAATATTAGAGTTAACAACGTCATGCATCAGGGGTTATTTGGTAAAGTAAATCTGAAATAATAAAAGTCTTATTATCTTACAAAACCTCGCGAAACATCTCTCGCTTTTGTTTTCCTTTAAGTTCGTTTTTACAAGAACTCTTTGTTTTCGCACTAGCTCTCGCTATATAACTCTAACTTAAGTAGGAGAACACCGAATTAAGACCCGAATTTAAATAAGGGCATATAAGGCGGCCGTCCCCGTTCGGCTCTTATAAAGTCTTTCTTGGTCCACTATTTTGTTCTGGATCCGCCACTCTACATTATATATGACAAGAACAAAAACACAATTAATCATTCCTAATTTTGTTGTTATTCATGAAACAACATCTATAAGGCCGCTTTCCCCCGCTCCGAAAACGCTCAAAATACACATTGTGGGCATTTCACTTGACGCCACTTCGTATAAAACAAAGCAGTTATCCCTTCTGTTCACCAACAATTATGTGCTTTTAGTTAGGGTGAACGCGCCTTTAGAGTGTGGAACGCTAAGAAGATCTGGGTAATATCTGCTGATTTAGTGTTGTGCACGTTTCTTGAAACAGTTGGTGTCGGGGTTAAAATATCAATTATTCCAATCAAAGTGTCAAGTCATAAACAATATCCAAACATGTGTTTTTACATATTTATATTTTTTTCCATAGATTTATTCTATTTTCCATTTCATTTATTTTCTTTTTGTTAAGATTTAGTGTTTCGCGAGTTTCTTAAAACCTATGACGTCAACTGGAAGTGATGATATGATAATTGAATTATTTTCTATTGAAATTTTATATTTATATTTTTCTCCCTCAGATTTGGTGCTTCGCGGGTTTCTTGAAACCTATGACGTCAGCTGGAAATCAACGCCCGGGGTTTCGTTGGGCCATTTGCCCGACTCTTGGGCATCGTGTCGCCGTGTGCACGCTGATAATGAAACAAGGCTAGGTACTATTATAATTGAATTGGAGGGTCCCGTGCAACATTGTGTTAGGTCTCAAATTGACGTTATGGGAAAAAGACATTTTTTAAATTGATAACGTATACAAGGTTTGGGAAGAGGCCAAAATATGCTCTTATTATGTTCGCATCAATTTTGCAACATCTTGAACGTATATAAATTTGTATCTTTAACCGCTTAACACTTTGCAATAAAAGGTCGACTTTTAAATGAGAAATGAAGACCGCCATAATGTAGCATTGTCTTTCTATTCAAACGTTTAGAAACAATTAACATTATATAAGTGTTCCCAGATGTTACAAGCAATTTTAAAACTTTGCTTTGAATGTAGTATACTATACATTTATGGTTTTGAATAAATAGGAGAAGTGCTAAGCTGGATGTCAGCCGCTAAAATAGTAAAAGCACAACTGGGCACCGATTCAAAGGTTGGAAAGGCAGCTAAGATTGTGTTCCAGTTCGACGACGGAAGAAGAGCCCTGTTCAAGCCGAAAATGTGAGTTTTAATGAATTATGTTAAAAAATACGAATATACTGAATTAAATGAAGTTTCAGAGAAGAACGAACATATAAGAGTATCTATTCATATTCTTGCTGGCAACGTTTTTGCAACTCTATAGAATACTTTTGAATCGTTTTAATGTACATTTAAAGTTAAGTTGAATGTTTGTTAATTAAGCAGGCACACCTGTGCTTTGCTTTTAGCTTTATAGTAAGTCTCATTGTTCGCACATCCACCATTAAGTCATTAGTGAAATTCATTTGTGTCTCGAGAATTCTCTCGATCCAGGTCTTCATTGCTACCATTATAAATTATACATGGGTAATGGGTCAGCTCGCGTTCAAGTCCATTATTTCATTCGCATTATCGCAGGCGTTGCTTCCCTCCCACTGCCACCCATTTTTATAATTCTCATTTAATCATTATGTTTTCAAATTGTGAACTCAACTGTTTTATATGTAGTTGTGTGTAGACCAATTATTTTCAAAATCAAATAATATTTGTATATTGTCATACAATACAAAAAAATATAAAAGGAATAAACCTTTTAAATCTTCCAATGGTAATAATTTTATTTGTTTATTCAGTATTTTGTTACAAGCTTCAATCAAAGAGCTAGATGCTTAAAACAATCACAGTCTCACATAAGCTACAGTTCACGGTGTTAGCACCAAAGCGGTGTAAGGCATTTCATTAAAAGGCATTCTTCTCAATAGCTGGTTGTTGTTCATGCATATTGACTAGTGAATACAATAAATCATCATGGGCTCAACTACAACCATCATTAAACTATTCGCTTATTTTACCTGAAAAACAAAACCGCGCTCAAGCATGACTCAAGTGCTGCTAGGGGCTAACACCATGAACTGCAGCCGGCCAAAAGTAAACCAATTTTCTAAAACTCTTTCGTTTGTTTCTCCGGTAAATAAGGTATGAACTCTCAGCAGAAATTATAATTTCTGCTGAATTAGTAATTAATAAATACTAAGTCTATACTAATGAATTTCACTAATATCCAGAATATTTTCTGACAGGCACGTTTTGATAACGTCTCAATAGAGTGTTAGGATATTATCTCATAAAAGATTCTCTCATAAGTATAGGTTATTCGTTTTGTGAGGGCAATATGAGAATTACTAACCTGCGAGACGCAGTCGAGGATTATCGATGTGCAACGACAAGGTTTCAGTTTGATCGACGTAAAATTGTCGGAATTATATACAGCCCTCTGAACTTAGTAAAAATTCATGTTTTATTTCCGCTTAGGGTGGGTGTCTTGTAGGCATCACATCGCCATTACTGGACGTGCAAAGAGGTGGCGGTTAGGGTGGGTGTCAATAGACAATACATGGCAAACACTGGACGTGCATAGAGGTTTTTTCTCTTCATATTCGATACACACAAGGATTATAGATGTGCAACGTTAACCTTCCATTTAGCTTCTAACGAAGGATTATAGGCGTGCAACGTCAAGGTTTCACTTTAGTCGGCCAAAAATTGAAGGGCACCCCACGACATATTTTTCTAAAAGTTGTAGAATCACCTTAAAACAACATTACAGTAACAATGAACAACCGAATTATGGTTTCTGAACATTTAAATTTTGCAAAAAGGTGTTCCTTTTTTCCAAGCCAGCTGGCCTGTTTTCTCTTTTCTAGCCAGCTTGGAACAGAAAGGGAACACTTTTGCGGAAATTGAAATGTTGAATATAACCAAATTACGCGTCAAATCTTGCAAATAACGGTTTATTTAGACAATTGCAAGCAAGTTTAATGAATTTCGAACTAATTATTCTCACTTATTAATGTAAATGTTC
>LQRL01079561.1:1619-15447 GCA_001703475.1 Hydroides elegans | reverse complement strand
TTTTTTTTTTTTTTTTTTTTTTTTTTTTTTGAACATGGCTTTACAGTTTTTTTTCACGTTTTTTTTAAGTCGCATACATAACAGCATCTTCGTAATAATGTAGTGATATATATTTAAAAGGGGAGTTGCACCAACATTTGCGATAAATTAGCTTTCTCGTTTGAAATATTATAAATTCATTATTACCCAGCTAGGCAAAAAAAACGTATTTTCGACGTTGCTTAATTTGTTATCAAACTAAATGAAATATGATTGACACATCAGCTTTTTACCTAAATTTGATAAATGAATATCCAAATTTGTGGTCAGAACGACATCTAAATAATCAAATTTCAAATGGTAATATCCAAAATAAATCTGAACCAGAAAAATCAAGATTTTACATTGGAAATTTTGATCCCACTCGCTCAAAAGATTGATAGAAAATGAGACCTTAAACCAAACTCACATACATGTATTGCACACATTATGACACATTAGGTTCCGTCTATACTTATGTCTCCTTTAAATCACATATATCCGCAATGAAAAATAAAATCGAAGCTTTAGTTTATTCATGTGAATAATATGATAAGTTTTACCTGTATAGACTAGATATTTATATTCCTGAGTAATCTACTGTAGGGTTTATGCAATCCTTCTCTTATATATATTATGGTCAGCCACTTAACTGATAAATAACTAGATTCTATATACTATACATGTATAATCAAGTGTGTGTACATATTTTCAACTAGACTATGACACAAAGGAAGTTATTTTTGCATTTGAGAGCTATCGACTCTCCTATACAACACTGATATGAACGAGCTTTGCATAGTGCATTGACGCCTTGCCTCGCTTAGACCACTTCGGTCGATCAATAGACTATGGCCTTAAGCGATGAATACAATGATAAACTGCGTCATATGCTATAAATAAACCTTGGGGCTCTTTCACTTTATACCATGTTTTCGTTTATTATATCTATTTTATTATACATAAATTTCGTTCTATATTTTTGGGAAAATATCAAAAGATTCCATGTACAATAAATAAGCGGTTTAGAAATCGGTGTACCCGCGACGCTGATCAAATCACGCCGAACGCTCAACAAACACAATTTTGTAATAACACCTTCACGCCTGCACACCCACAAAACGAAGATACACATGCGCGTACGCTAAGAATTAGTATATAACGCTTGATGTGAAAATTATTTACATTCATCAATGATATTTTTGCTATAACTCACTATAATCATGTTAGATTTTATATGATAAATTTATTCGATAAGCAATAATAACGAAATAAAAATAAGAAAAGCTAACAATGGGGGTTTATGAAGACTATATTTATCATATTGTAGTTCATCAGACGGTTTATGTTACTTTGTTAAACACTAAATTAAAATTGCTCTGATATATTTTTGAAAATTGCCAATAGCCAAAATATTTTTTTAAAGAACAAATCATTAGCTGTTCTCATAAAAGGTGTTCCACAGCAGATCCACGCTTGCTCGGAAATATTGGTCCAAGTAGGCTAAAAATGAGTGTTTTTTCCTCAACAAACCTGGTTTGTATGTGGTCCTTACGGGACACCAAAAACAACGAGCTTTCAACGTGATCAGGCCCTTATAGCCTTTTGATTGGAAAAAGTGAAAACAATGTGAAAAACAGTTTTTTTAATTGCAAAATTGAAAACTTATTATCTTGTTCTTGTTTTATTCATAACGTTATTTAATGCTATTTTACCATTTGAACGAGCACCTCACCAGCTGAACCCCATATATAGTGGTGATCATTTAATTTCGGACTAATCTTCCTGAAAAGTTGTAAATATGTTTACACTTTTTTGCAAAAAAAGTGCAATTTTAAAGCAAAATAAATTTCTAATACTTTCTAAAAATTTGCAAAAAGTGCCAAGGGATTATTCATATCATATCACTTATGTATACAATGTGTGGTCCCTATTGGTCTTTTGTCTATTAATGAAGGGCACCCCACGACACATTTTTCAAAAAGTTGTTAAATCGCCTTTAAACAAAATTATACGTATGAACAACAACAGAATAATGGTTTTTGAATATTAATATTTTGCAAAAAGGTGTTCCTTTTTCCAAGCCAGCGGAGCTGTTTTCCTTTTCTAGCCAGCTTGGAACAGAAAACGAACACCTTTTTCGAAAAATTCAAATGTTGAATATAAGTAAATTATCCATCATGTTTTGTAAGTAACAGTTTATTATACAATTGCATACAGTTTTGATCTATTTCGAGATAATTATCATAAATATTCATAACGAAAATGAGTAAATGATCCAAAAAGGTGTTCCTCAATCTGCTAAAATCTCCAAGCTAGAATGAATTTCGTCGAAATTTCCAAGCCAGCTGGAATTTGGTGGGGAACACATTTTTGGGGAACAGCTCGTGAAGTGCTCTTCATTAATGACCGGTCCTGTCGAGTGTGTGTTACAACTGAATTAATGGATCAGTTAATACGAGGTGGCAAAATAAGATGTGACTCATAAATTTTATTTTTGGTCCAATAAGGAATTTTCTAAAACGAGGGAATTTTTTTTTTAAACGTGATTTACTAATAACAGGCATTTATTATTCACATTCAAATAATTTTCCCCTTGATTATATGTGTAGTTTATTAAGGATTAGTAACAATAGGGTTATGAGTTATTACATCTTTTCAGTTCAAAGACCTAGGATTAAGGCGCTAAAGGTATTATGCTTGTTATAACCTTTGCTCCATGAGGGGTGAAGTATTAACCAATCAACGACTGCATCAACCTTAAAAACCTGTGCTATTACGGGTCAACGGACAAAACCTGTGCTCAGGCTATATAAAAGTGGTTTTGAAATCGAACATCTATGCTCTGGCGACCTTTTAGGCGGTTTAATTCAAATACTTTGCCCCTAACCCTAGTATTAAACTGAACCACCATTGTTTAGACCCATCGCATATGTGCGCTTGCTTTATGAAAAATTTTGCTCGGGCATAGGGTGAAGTGGATGCTTTCAACCAAAGAAGGTGAGTTTATTTGTTTGTGAATGGGCATTGTTTTATTCGAGTAAAATTTGTTTCACAGTCTTATACATACTGATTTTATTTTGCATTGCCACCACGTAACCAAACTACAATATTTCTCAACAGACATCCAGTAATCTATGAGTAAACAAATCACTAACACTAATCTCCATCTTTTTGTGAGACGAGGATATAGTGCCACAATGACGGGGTTCTATTGTTCGGTACTATTTCCTAAAAATATATACAAAATTGCAAACTTTGGGAAAGAAATATTTGCAAAAAAGTGTAAATATTTGCAGTTAATAGGCCGAAAATAAATGATCAGCACTGTAATTAGTTTCCCAGCATAATTCAAATGACTTGGAAATCGTTTTTAGCTTGGCAATTTGGGGAGAACCTTTATTGGAATTCCTTAATTTTTGTTATAGGCAATATGAATTACTAATGGTTACAATTCAACATACGACTTTTCACAAAAAGGTTCTAGTTTGGAAAAATTGAACTCCCTTTTGTAAAACGTTGAATGTCCAATAAGGATTATTTTTGTAATTGGTAAAATTGATTTCAGATGATTTTATCACTATTGTCTGATAATGTACCGTAAGATGCCCTTCAAAACATATGTCGTTGGATGACATTCTTCATTAAATGGTTACGTTTTTGATAATTAAAATACGTGTATGTACTTTTAAAAATACATTAACTTTGAGGATAAGACGCACTCTTGTATATCAATACACATAAATGTGTTATAGTTGGGCAAAGTTACATTATAAATTGAAAACATTTAACTGATTAGACAAATGAAAAAAAATCAGTATCTTATTTAGCGTTTGTTTAAGTCAATATACGTTTTATTTGGAATTCATTTTAGTTTATAACTGAATTTATAATCCTTAATGATTATTGAACTGCTACGAAATGTTGAGTTTGGTTAATATTTTTGCAATTTTGATATTATTTCTTGATGTTTCACACTCACAATTAAGTAGAAGTACAGGACAGCTATCGTAATACCAATGATCAGGTCTGCACGATTTCTCTGGAAACACAAATATAATGCTAATTTCTACTTTGCCTTTGTTCATGATTACCAAACGATGCATATAAGGTTTGCAAACTACATATGTGCTAATCTTTATATCATGAATATACTTCAAACTCTCAAGGTATGTAGTTCGCCAAGATTTCAAATTATAGAGATTTAAGAGACAGCTCTTACAACGAGATTTATCTTTATATCTGTAGAGTCCTTTAGACAATATTTGTTACTAAATAATTTGATAAGATCTGAGAAGAATGTACACTGTTTCCTAAATGTGCTGACATTGAAAATATTTTGGTATGGATTTATTTGTATAATTGTTATATTTACCATAGGCATTTTGTGAAGAATATCAACAAGTTGACCGTGATAGGACTATGGGACACCTGATTTGGCATAATAAATATAAAAAATGCCTAATTTTAAGCAAAAAATTAGTCGATCATTCATAAAAAATAATTTATTGAATATTTAAAATCCATAGTGTGAAACGATAACCTTACACTGCATTTGATTTATGTTCTTGTACACAAATATCAAAACAACTTTCCAAACAGTCAGTGCTCCATAATTATATAACGAAGCAGAATCCCAGCTGTATCTACATCATCAACCACTAATGGACAGACAGTTATATATTCGGCATCTGCAAACAGAAAGCAGGAATAAACAATAAAATGATAAAGGTTAAGTCACAAATAGCGAGTTTTGTCAATAGAACTGGGGGTCAGATGGGAGATACCTTGAGGAGACTTGACCAATCCGGATCATTGGATTGTTTATCATATTCTTTATTATGAAAGAAGTTTGTGTGAGCTAAACCATGTGTTCATAGATTACATGGGCAGGATGGAGAACGTTAAGGAATGGAGGCACATCCTTAACATAAACAATATATCTAACCGTATGAAAAATATGTCGATTATCAATTTCCTTTTAATGTAATGAAGTATGAAATTACATATATAAGACCCATCATTACACATTTTTGTTTGCAAACCAAGCATAATTACACTATTTACCAATAATGGAGTTATTTATCAATCTAGGAAAAATAAATTATCAAAATTATAAGCTTTATCATTTCGATAACAAACTCTTTATAATATAATTATTATATTGTTATTATATTTATTGTTATTATAATTGTTATTACAATTATTACATACTTATCACAAACTATGTGATAAATGTTGTCTGAGACACATTGCTTCAAATCCAAAATTTTAATTCATCTGGTCCGCAACGGATCAGCATCGCGCATAAGAGGTACATTGCCTATCCTCTGGCTCACCCAGCGGAGCAAACATGACATGACGTCCCGCTTTCGATAGACAGGATCCGTAACACATAATGCGACGTATATTTTGCTAATGCTCCAATATGGAACAATTATGAAAGCTAGAACAAACAGTTGATTCATCATTTTTACAAACAAAGTAAATGAGAAAGGTTTCTTCGGAAAAATTTGATTAAATAGTTTATTTGACATTTTAGTTCGGAACTTAATTATCAATTTATCTCACAAATATATTTTATACATTTATGTTTTAAGTCAATATGTTTAAAATTTCTACATATAAAACTGCAATGCTCTTTTTGGTTTATCACTAATATGTTAAATGACATAAACTCAGTTGTTTATTTAGGTAGGTTCTTATATATTCTTATTCTTCTTATTATTTATTTAATTATGTCTTATAAAGGCTGCATTGTTTTTCAACATTTTCGGTCTTTTCATAATTTTCTTAAATTCATTTTACATTTTAAACAAAATGCACAATATGTCAATGTCACTAATACATTGATTAAATCGCTTTTAATTGTTAAGGTACGAATATGATCTTGTGGAATTGGCTGTGATCGCTTGGAAATTCAAAGAAATATAGAAACCCTGCGATATTGATGAAAGACAAAATCCCCTGCGATGTTGGGAAATATGTTCAAGGATTAAACAATTTATCTCTGTGACGGCGAAAGATTCGCTTTGCGACTCATCGGAATTCCTTGCGAGACAGCCTAACTCAGCGAAATTGAGACATGTTTATTTAAACAAATATTAATTTATACACTTCGGATATACTTTTCTAATATAATATCTCTATGATATTAGTTCACTCTAAATGATTGTATTGCTCAAACAACATTAAAAACAGTTGGAATAAACATGAAACTCTCCCACTCAAAGTTGCATAAATATTTAAAGCTAGATGTTGCATTGCCCCTAAAATATCACTTTGATTCCAATTGAACAAATTGTTTTTTAATTGAGAAATCTAATCACAATTATATATTTTGTTTATGGCGCTTACCTGGCGTCGGGTTATATGTTACCGTCATGTTGTTGCGTGACGTTCTTTAGACAACATGCCTCTCACCCTAAGAATTTGCGTAGAATAGCATAGAATGACATTTATTTTGGTTACTTCATAAGTTTTATTTAAAATGAACATTAATACATGAAAAAGGTCTTAAATTGTTCTCTGTCTCATTCACAGTGTTTTGTTTTTGTTTTATGGAAAATATGGACTGCCCATCGGTTTTCCTTTTTCGTAGACGTAAAAATCATATAGCTGCGCATAATAATTTTCTACGTTTTTGACGTTTTCTAAGCAATGCTGCTGCAACAGAACTTGACATTATGTCAATAATACGTTTAACCCAAAACAAGATCAAAATAATTTTGGGGGTTGTCTTGAATAAAATCATGGACTCTTTTTGGTTCCGGGGTTTTGTTGAATTGCAAGGGTCATATTTGTTCATAAAGTGGTTAATATCATCGCTCATATTTTGTCAATACAAATTATCATGGGCCAACTTCGAGATGGCATCTGTCGATATGTGGTTCCTATGCGAGTGTTGCAAGTTTTATCCCGTAACGCTTCTAGAACGATACGTTTGGTGCCTCTAAACACAATTTCATTGTCAATCGAGGGCTCATCGCGGACAGAAAAACGGCTTTATCTATTCTGTGCATCCTTTAAAACTTGCAGGTCTATCTTCATGGACAAAGAAATTGGCTAATTGTGACAAGATGGCGTCAACTCCGAGCTTGGACCAGTCCCGTGTATTTTCACAGAGACATTAGGTTGATGCTCAGGACCTCGCTATTGATTTTCTCATTCGGATTTTCATCAGAGGGTGACTGGACACGAGATAAAGCATTTGCAATGTACATATTTTGTCCACGCTTATATTTATTGTTTATTTATTTATTCATGTTTTTTTTTTCAAAACCACTGAGCGAATATAGTATACGATAGCTTGACAGAATGTCACAAGACATGTACAATAATAAAACATTGATAAGAAATATAGCATAAAAACAGACATATGTATATAAATAAGGCAGCTATTATAACTGATATATTATAATACAAAATATATATTATGCAGTGTATGCTTGTGAAAATATATATGTTTTAAGCGACCTTTTGAAAGACCTTAAAGTTTTTTATATGACAAGGTAAGCGGTTCCGTAGCCGAGGCCCCACCACACTAAAGGTCCGATCGCCGTAATTATTGCTAGTTCTACATTTATCCCAAATGAAACCTTTTGATGATCAAAGGGAGTGTTAGACACTTTTGCAGGCTGTTACGTCAAACTCGTATTTCTATAGCTTTAAAAGCATATAATGTCGTACCTTGGCTTTTTCAAGAGATTTCTTCGAAATAATCACTTATGACTGGTGATCTGTGTTGACCGTGACATTCTTGCTGGATAATGATTTGCAAAATGCTGTACACGCAACCACGACAGTATCCATATACATTTAAATTTGTAGCCAAAATAAAAGATCGAGATAGGTCCACGATTGATCCGTCTTCTTGCATGAGCACGGTACTTACAACAGATTGTGGTGGATCGGAAGAAATCAACAAATGCTTCCGTACATCGCAGTACGCCAAATCAGGGGTTTGTGCCATTCGTTTCTGTTGAATGCTTTCCGCTGTTCATAACTCCATGATAAATATACCTCGTTTTTCAACAGCTGGTATAGCGTTGCCGCTAGTTCCGTGTCAATTTGTCATCCCCAACAGTTTCTGTAGGTCTTTTTATTGTTGTGGGACACTATTTCGTTGACGGCCATGGTATGTACGGGGTCTTGGAGCTAGCCATCAGCAGTAAATATGTTACCAGCGTAGTTGATGTTTGGCAAACGAAACTGATATGCTTGCCCTCTCAAACTCTTTATCTCATGAATGCGGTCAGGGACGATTCTCATGGTGCCGTCACGGTCCTCTTTATCTGCTCCATATACCAATATATTTTCGACTATTATATTTCATTGCGTTGTTTTCATCAATGGTTCGATGGTTTGTGGACATACCTAAATTCCAGAATCCCAGAGTCTCTATTTTCAGACAATACTTTTCAAACACCGTATTGAATGTGGTTAAATAACTCGACTTTTCATCGAGCGGAGCAATCTTGCAGCATCCAAGAAGAGAATACAGTCGCATTTGGTAGCTACAACATCCTTGACTGCTTTCAGCTAGTAATTTGGGCGCATGAAAACCTTGTTTGTATCACTAGCCCCATTAGGTCAGCTGTAAGCCATCTCTTTCCACTTAGTAGAGTGACTTTTCGACTTGATCGACGATGCCGTGAGGAATGTACCTTGGGGTCTAGCTATTGGTACGGCGTCTGGCATAAGCTTCATTTTCTAGATAAATTGTAGGTTATCTGGATTATTCATTCATCTAATATTCACTTCGGATATTGGACAGCCTTGTCTTTATGTTGACTTCGAGGATTTCCGTGTGAAGACGCATCAGATGCAATTTCATTGCCTCTGGCAGTCCAAGAATAATTTTCGCTCGGTCGTCGAAAACATGGAATTTTAGAAAGAAATAGCATCAAGACTTCATGTTTGTATTTAAATCGAAAACAGGCTTCAATGCCTCAGCTTTGTTTAAATTGTACGGAGTTTGTCAAGATTCTGTGGCTGCGACGGAAGTAATTATTGTCGAATATATTGAGACCTCGGACGCCTGTCAGATGTATAGGGTTTCTGCGACGCATTATCACACACGTACGATAAAAACAAATTCACACAGTGCTTGTCCTTTTTGCACTTGGAGCATTGCTTCTCATACGTAGGACATTCTCTAACACGGTGGCTATCTCCACAATATTTGTAGATCCTTACCATTTTTGTGGTGATTTATTATTTGGCCGCATGTGCCGCATTTTTTTTCTTTGGCTGCATGAGCTTCTTGAATGACGATTACAACTTTGCTATCCAAATCCGCCATTTCATGCATAACGCATGGCTCTTTTGCCTTCCCCTTTATTAGATCGGGCAACATCATTCTCATCGAGTCAGAGTGTATACCGCATATGATGCGATAACGATATTACTCATTCATAATACCACCAAATTCACACGCCTCCACATGGTACTTGGGCGCTGCCTAAGTATATTGAGGTGTAGACAAAGAATGGTGTCGTTTTTGTGCGTTTCACAAAGTTATATGGACCTCTGCTCTAAGACCTTTGATTGTGACCCTCACCATAGACAAACGTCCTATATCGTTCTATGGATTCTTTATTAGCAAGGACGAGGAGTATGAATGCGATTGTTTAATAGTCATCATCTCGACGTGCGGGGTCGACATAAATATCAAAATTCATCTCAAAGGGGCGCCAATTTTCCTTCATATTCCCTTGAGAGCTCAGTTCCTTTTGCATTCATAATGCGCATGTCAGTGTTGCTCACCAAACAATCATCATGCTTCGGTTAATCGATATATATCTAAACATAAATGACGCTTGTGTTACAGAGGTTGGGGGTAGCAAAATAAAAACACTGTCAAATATATCTACAATCATAAACATATCGTGCTATTCTCACAATTTTATTTTGTGGATGTTCATTTCCGTGATTGACAGCTCTGTGTTTACTTTTCATTTTTGTTTCCGCTTTGAGCAATTTACTCCTTATTATCGGCTTAATTTCATTATATATATTTGGTAATTGCAAATACATATATGTAATTGTTGTCCTCCGTGAGATATTGTTTTTTTTGTTGTCAACAGCCTCCATTACACCCTATGGATAGGCAATGTCCACACAAAAATGTTACGAGTACAAGTTCCCGTTCGTAGCCATGCTTTACAAGTAATCTGAAGATCGTTCTTTAGAAACGGGAAGCTCTCATTCAGACATTCGCTAAATGAGTGAGATAATATTGAAACTTAATTCTTCAAGACCAATCTACGTCATGCCATAGTTACGTCCCCCAAACAATTCGGGATTTAAGTAGTCCCAATACGTGACCCATTGGTTTTGTTTTTAATTTATTATCCCATTGGGTCACACGACCTGGTTCAATGTAAACCAAAGACATTGTTGTATTTTTACTTTTGCTAAATAACTCGCGCTACTAAAGTATGTGTTTGATAAAGAACTGATTGCCACTAAATTTAAGCTTTTCTCAGTGTTACATCCCTTCAAACACTTGAAAAATTTATTGACTTTGTTGCAAAAACTTCGAACAAGTAGCCATATTGAAATAAGGATGTTCGAAACACCATGTTGACTTCCGGAATTCCCCGCGTTTTCTTTCGATTCACCGCCCGTTTCGAATGTTGACATTCAAAAAAACACGTGTAATTTTTATAAAACTTCATTTTTTTTTCATAAGGATATCAAGTTGTCATTTAATGACAAATATTTAATATTATTTTAATGTTATCATTCTTTCAAACAAGACTAAAATTATAAATGAACGAAAGTGGGATATTCAGTTTCAAATGGTTCTTTGGTTTACATTGAACATGGTCGTGTAACCCAGTGCTAGCATAAATTCATATAAAGCAATGGGTTACGTATTGGAACTAGGGATTCAAGCAATGTGATCGGACGAGAGATTTTACTTCCTAGATACTTCCCCAAGCATTAAAAAAAAAAAATAGCTAAAAAAAAATGCTCATTTTCTATTGAAATGACGGTTTATTCAAGTATATGACACATTATAATAGAAAAGATCTGAGATGTTAAGTGTAATCCATTTGTTTTTTAAATAAATGTTATTTTGAAACAGCAAATCATATGTTATTAGATGAATTTATGAATTTACCTAGCTGCTTGGTAAACAAAGTCAAAATGTAAATATATTATAAATCATGATTTTAATCATGACTTAAACAGTTTCAACACAAACTATACGTGTATTAGAAACAATATATATACTACTACATTATTTCATGAAAGGTAGAAAAATTAGTTAAGTGAAAAAACATTTTTTGGTGTTAATAAATTAGTGAGTGACATTATCGCTCAACTACTTGGCGCCAAATATATATTTAACCAAGTTTTACACAAAATTAAATCAAGATGACGGGCAAAAACAAGTTAGAAAACGAAATGGAAAAACAAAGTGAGACACTTGAAGAAATACTTTTGAGATTGACCTCAATGGAAACTCAAATAAGTGACATTAAACACAAAAATAAAGAGTTGTGCTCTCAAATGTCTGAACTCAGAAAGGATAATAAGTTACTGAAAGATACTCTCAGTGAAATCAAAAGTGACAATGATAAGCTATCCAAAAAGGTTGTGGAACTAGAAAACAAAACAGATGAGCAAGAACAGAACTATGTCAATATGAACAAACGTGTAATGAACATCGAGGATATAATAGACCAACATGAACAATATTCAAAGTTGGATAATCTAGTTATCACAGGGTTGCAAATCCTCAGACCCTATAACGCGACGGCGTTACTCTCAGCAAATGGAAATAACAAAGAAGTTGATGATGAAGGGAATGAACAGTGGACTGCGCGTGACAAAGACATCATGATTGACAACTTTGCGAAGTTCGCAAAGGACAAATTGCAAGTTGATATCAACCACCATGACATCACAGATATCCATACCCTGCCCAAGGGAAGGAACAAAGGTGAAACATGCATTATCCGATTCTCTAACAGAATTGTCAGGGAAAAGATAATCATAAACAGAAAAAAACTCGCGACCAAATCCAGAAACGCTCACAAAATCTACATTAATGAACATTTGACGAAGAGAAACGCAACTATCGCAAGGGAGGCCCGAATGATGAGAACCGATGGCAAGATTCAAGGTACCTGGACCAACAACTGCCGCATATTTGTGAAGCTACATGATGACAAGGTGATCAAGATTCACACCATGAAAGACTTACACAATCTGTGATATTCGAACTTGGTGAATGAACTTTAAAAACTTTGATTAGTGTAGATTAGTAAAGTTAGAGTACATAAATCCGAACTTTTATGAATAAAAAGTATAGTTGTAAGTTATGCGATAAAGAAGTAAAGTATACAATGTTACCTATTCAATGCGACGAATTTGATGAATGGTTTCATGGTCTTTGTGCTGATTTAAACCAAGAATCGTGGATCTCATTAGGTGATAGTGAAATTAATTGGTTCTGCTATGAGTGTACAAATAAATTTCTTCCATACTGGTGTCTAAATGAACGTGAATTTGAATTATGTCTTTGTATAACCGATAGAGATTTGAAAGCATGAAGTGACAAATGTATGGAATTCAATGATGTTACATTAAATAAAGATCTACTTGACTATGATGATGACGAGTTTACGGATTCTTTAAACGCACCTAGTAACACACAATATGTCACGCATGATAATCTTTGTGATATTCGTAATAATGTTAATAGTGGCTTCTCCATCATACATTTCAATGCTAGAAGTCTTGCAAAAAACATTGAAAATATAGAAAATATGCTGCAAGCTAATGGAGTAAAATTTTCAGTCATAGCCATATCAGAAACTTGGCTCACAGAAAAACATGATAAAGAATATTATAACATGTCTGGTTATGATGCTTTTTTTACAAACAGAAGAGATAAAAAAGGCGGTGGTACAGCATTATATACAGTGTTCGTGCTTAAGCCAAAAATCACACTGGCCCTCCGGGCCAGTAACCCTAAAAACTTACTGGCCCGGCCGAAAACTTACTGGCCCGACTTCGAAAATATAATATAAGATATTACCTTAATTTTCACGTTCGCAGTTAGGCAACTAACCTTGAAAATTCATGAGCGCAGTACAAATTGAAATTACCAAGCGATAGTTAATTATCTTAAAACTAAGATGCGAGCGCCGAAGGCGCGAGCAACATTTATCCATGAATCATTGAGACCTATGTCAAGCATAACGATGTTTTGCTAACCGCACTTTTGGGCCTGCAAATGCCATCTAAAACGACATTCATACAGCCATGACGACGGTCGCGTATGCGGGTAACGATTGCTTAAACTACCCAAATATGACCGCATATCCCGACAGCTTCAATCTCATAAGATCAAATCATAAAGAACAAGCCATCGTAGAGGGCAAAGCCTCCAACCTCCCACCCTCCCGTATCATTTCCTGTTCTATATTTTTTCATTCCTTGTTTAATTTCCTTTGTTACTATCTCGCTATTTTGTGTCTCTCATTTCTCATTGATTCCTCAAATATATAACTATTCGGTTGGCATATGAACGCCAAGTCGAATATAAGTGATATTCTAAATATTTCAATAGAACACTCAAACATTTTAATTTAACTTAAAAAAATGTAATAAGCAGATCAATCAGAATATTCATTCGCGTATATTAATAGATTCATGTTTATAACAAACTGTCGGAAATTAGCATAACATATATATATATTTTTTTTGTTTGAAAAACGATATTTATGCACTAAATCCACTTGTGACGCAATAATTCAATTGTTATACAGCATGAACAATTGATTAATTA
>LQRL01079531.1:0-12561 GCA_001703475.1 Hydroides elegans | reverse complement strand
CGCTAATTCCTCGTACGAATGTTGCATACGCATCAAAGGGACAATGATGGACCGCGATCCCTTTGTTGCTGTAACACCAAAGGATAACCTATGGATTAGGATTAGTACGGTCATGGATCAGTGTCATTGTTGTTCTTGTAATCGATTTTATGAAACGTTATGAAAAATAAAAACAAGGCAATCCCTTGATCCAAAGAAAAGTATAAATAATAAGGTGACCAGCGTCAGGGAAAATCAAGGAAATTCAAAATCCCGAAATAAAATCAGGGAAAATCGACCTTTTTGGAGAAAAGCAGAAAAATACATTGGAATTTCATTAAATATCGAAAATATAATTTCGTTATCATATTTATATGTTATTCTATATGATTGCTCTAAAATAAATTCGCTCGCGCCTTTGGCGCTCAAATTATATGACGATTTCTCTAAGATTTGACTGGCGCATGTATATTAAATAGATATAGTTATAGTTGGTTATAAAAGTAGCCGTTTAGATCGGGCTAGAATCAATCTTGGATCAGGGAAATATCAGGGAAACTGACTGGAGATTAACCAACTTAAAATATTTATTATTGACAAAAAATGGTAAAAATAAACTTTACAAAACACTATACATATAGATTAAGGAAACCAGATGAAGATATTCATTGTCTGTCCCTATGTTAGAAATGCAGGCAAACATAATAGCATGTGTGTGAGATGGCGCCGATAAGAGATTTGTGTCAATAAAGTTTTGTGAATGTGTTACTTCGGACAATAGAAAAAGCACAACTGGACGAGCCCTATGTTTTTCTTAGTACGCGTATGGACGAAACCATACGAGACCATACGCGTCCTCAGGACGCAAAAAAGCGCACCAGGACGCGCTGGGGTTTAGTTTTATACGCGCTCATAGGTGTATCCATAAGACACCACAATATGGCATGAAATGAAGCATATGTGGTGAGCAAAATATCAAAAACACTCACCTTCAGTAGTTCATACATATAAACTCTTGCTTTATTATAGCAACTAAAAAATCCTCGTTTTTTTTTACATACAGTAATTCATAATTTGTTACTCTGTTTTTATTTTAGCGGCCGTAAATGCCCGTTTACCGAGTATCTGCAATTACGAAGTGGTGCAAGAAATCAATTGTATCTGCAAAGAGGCGCGCTATCATCTTAAACGCCGTCTGCAAAAGAATTAGAACCGAAACTGTCATGAGAAATTTAACAGATTGAAAGCCGAAAACATCTCTAGGGAATATTATATAAGCGTTAAATATATTTTGTGTAACCGAGATAAATTGTGTATCTGCAAAGAGGCGCGCTATCATCTCAAACGCCGTCTGCAAAAGAATTAGAACCGAGACAGTCATGAGAAATTTTAAAAAGGCTCGAAAGCCGAAACACCTTTGGAGAATATTATATAATCGTTAAATATATTTTGTGTACGAGATAAATTGTTAACGGTTAAAAGGCGCGCTATCATCTTAAACGTCGACTGCAAAAGAATTAGAACCGAGACTGTCATGAGAAATTAAACAAGACTCGCAAGCTGAAAACTCACTCTTTCAAGAAAATATGACTGTCAAACATATTTCGTTGTGAAATGATGCACAATTATTTTGTATATTTTATAGAAAAAAAAAAGTTAGTTGTTCGAAGAGTAAAAACAAAAGTTGTATCTGCAAAGAGGCGTGCTATCTGCTCAAACGTCCACTGCAAAGGAATTAGAGCGTCACGAGAATCTAGGCTGTCTCGAGAAATTTAATGACGCTCATTGACTAAAAGACGTTTCTAAAAAAATAGGAACTTTTAAAACTATTTCATTGTTTATTGATGTTAAATTACTTGGTACATATTACAGAAAACAAAACAAGGGTAAAAAAAAAAGAAAATATGATTGTTCAAAGAGTGAAAATGGAAAACATGTTCTACGTATAACTTTTAAAGTTGATTTAGCGAAATTGATGTATAAGTTCTAGTTAACCAACCTGAGAAAAGGAAGAAAAACGGCGAAAGTTACTTGAAACGGCAAGAAGGACATTGGCATTGTGCATAGCGTACAGGGAAAAACTAGAATAAAAGACGATAATTGATAAAGAATTAGAAAGACTCATATATAACCTATAATCAGAGATTTTACTTCGTGTAAATCTTCATATGATTTCTAATAGAACAAAATCTGATGTTACAGTCAGTTATGAAAACGTTTAATGGGTGAAGGAATCTTTTTTTTTAAATCCATCTATATAAGAATATTACCGATGTCATATGAACGTTTTTGATGGATGACGGAATATTTATTATTTTGGATAATCACCAAAAGAGTCGAAGCTCAGCAAGATATTTATTCAGAGGAGATCGTGATTTAATTCAATATGGTGAAACAATGATTGATTTTATATTTCTCATTTTGTCTTCTCAGCCTTCATTCGAAACAGACTGTGATTAAACAATTAAACAACAAAAAACATCTTGCAATAGCGATTGATTTATATTGTTTTCTCTTCTCTTTTTCTTCGCAGCCTACATTGGTTTCCGCATGCCACAGTTCAGCGCAACCGAGTTCTACACAATCATGAGTTACATTCGACGTGATGCAAGGAATCTGATCAAAGCACGTCTCAAACGGTTGGAACCCTCGGCTCAACAATGATGTATTATGTGGAGTTGTTTTATGGCGTCATGACGTTCATAAAAATACAGTTTAGCGAAAGCAATGTTTGAAGTGTATGACAAATGTGTCAAAATGGTGTGATATGTGAGGTCGAATATGATTTGAAAGGGATCTCATTAACGCACGCCTCATATCGCTTGGAACCGTCAATAGCTCCAAAGTGACGTATTATATGACATTAAATGGCGTAATAAATGACATTAGAGGAGGACACTTATGATATTACGTTACGTGATTGAGTGACGCGGTTTATGCCATAAATGAAGCTGTTTGTATATAAAAAAATGACGGCATAACGCCACTGATGATGCATAGTTAAGCGAAAATACTTGTTTGAAGTTCATTTATGAATTAAAATGCATGTGTTCGGAATGATATAGATGCTGAGGGGATTTTTCTTTTATAGGATTCAGGAATTAATATTTTGAGATAATGATGAGAAAGGAATTGTGACACTGTGAGGCAAATGCGTCGATTAGACTCTAGTGGTATTAAATATGAGAAAGGTTGTTTCTGGAGCTGTGCTAGAACTCTTGCTTATAGCATTATCTCAGATTTACTATGCTTATTGAAAAATGTATTTGATTGATATATTTGTAGCTACCGGTAATTGACTTTTAAAATTGCTCTTGCAATGATAAATGCTGTAAAATGATCTAGGTTTGTATTCTGATTATGGTAAAAGATTATGGCTGTGCGGCGAATTGTAACGAGACATGTTTGATATACAAAAGTTAATTGTATGTTTGGTTTGAAGCATTAACTAAATATTGTCATTTATATTATATTTTACAGGGCTTGACATTGGCGACCGAATGGTCGCCATTGGCGACTGTGAATTTGGGTTTGGCGACTGTGAAAAAAAGTCGGTCGCCAATTTGGCGACTGTGAAATTTTCCTCTATTTTTTGTAATATTGTTTTTTTTTTATGAATGGTGACCAAAAGGTTATAGGACGGGAGAAACATGTTGTTTGACCCATGCATGGCATTTCACTTTATGTCATTTTTAGATATGATATCTGACTTTTTTTTGTCAATTTTGCATTATAAACAGCATGTATCTTGCATTTCATATAACCTAAACCATAGCTACACTTCCGTGGTGCATACTAGTGGTGCACCCAAGTGGTCACTGGTAACTTTTGCGAAGTATCGTTTGATCCGGATATAGAATTTGACAACATTTTGTCCGAAAACGCAGTTATGGAGTTCCTCAAAAATATGGTTTGAACTGTGACTAAGCAGAAAAAGTTGTTCATGACATTCAGTATTTTCTTAGGAGAAAACTATAGATAATTGAGCATAGTTGGCATGTTAATTGGAAATCATGGTCTTAGTTTCTGATCCATCTCGTTACTTTTTCATTCATTTTTCGTGCATAATCGAGAGGTTAATAATTTAGATTTAAAAGATTATGAGAAATATCACAGGGAAAAGAAATTAGCTTCGACCAATGTTTAGGGGCATGTTTATGACACACCAATAAAAGTGAAAACTCGTTTTTTTTTAAATGTTTTTTTTTTTAATGTTTTATGACAAAAATATCTGGCGACTGTGAAATCTGGTTTGGCGACTGTGAAATAACGTCGGTCGCCAAAATGGCGACTGTGAATTTTCGAATTTGTCGAGCCCTGATTTTACATTCAAATGTAAATTTTCTCTGATTTTTAAATTTTAATTAAGAAAAAACCTTAATCGTTTCTTCGTTAATCGTGTACTTGTAATCAAAGAACTAATGAAGATATGAATAGAAGGTTCCGTTCACAAAAGTGGTTGCTCAACAAAATGGCGTTGGTGCATGGAAATACAATCTCGATAAAGTACTTTTGCACGGAGAAACTTTCTCAATAAACCCTTTTATGCATGGGCATTTGCAGCAATGTCGGTCATCCCTTATCCATCTTTACAGTACATTAATATTTAACAATGAACTGTATCGTAAACATTTAATACTCATATATAATTATTAACGATAGGCTGCATTGTTATGCGAAATTACACAGAGTTCAGGAAAGCTCTTTAAACAAAGAGCAAAAAAAAAAAAAATCAGTTTTATTTCGTTGGTTGCAGGGTTCATCAAGGCTTGTTTTCCTGGTTTCGCCCCACAAGTTGTACAAGAGATAAACCACGTTATCAAAGAACTGAGGAGAACGCTTCAACGACGCGAGGACAGAAATGCAAAACGGCAACAAAAGTCGTGATTCGTAATTCGCAAAAAAAGGAAAAGTGGAATTCTGGAGAAAGGGGGGTACTTGGATAAGCCCGACAACAACAAAGCTCTGATTTGTGATTTGCAGTAAAGGAGCCAAGAATTCTGGATAAAAAAAGGTTACAATCGGACAGCTTATAGAACAGTTCGATTAATAATTGAATCCAAAATGTAATTCGCAATTTCAAAAAGAGAACAGACAGTCTTGAAAATAAAGGTTTACATGGAACTAAGTCCGCTGTATTATTCGCCTTTGGACAACTTCAAAAATGGAATTTGAAATAGAAAATTCTAGAATTTCGAAGACGAAAACTTTATATTCCAATATTTTGGGTAATTAATTTTGATACAATAAAGAAAGTACACAGTTTTCATTGTGGAACGACAAAAGGTTCGATGTGCTAATAAACACTTTGTCTAATCACGCAATGTTTATCACGGAGGTTTATAAATCAGTTAAACTTAATATACAGTATGAATAGTTGATAAGGAAATGGAGGATGGGCGTTATGTGATGAAGTTAAGGGATTGTAATGGAGAGTTTGAAAAAAAAAAGTCTTTCGAAACTATTTTCGCTCGGAAGTGAATGGGTGAATATATCTCCTTCATATAATTTGTCGGATGCTAAATCGTTCGATATAATTTTTAGCACGTATTTTCAAATGAATCGTTCAACCCGTTTGATTTCTAATATGAAAAAACGGACTATAACCCATCGAAAACGATTATACAATGGCATTTATGTCGCAATTATGCCCTTCGTATACAATAAAACAACTCTGTCCGTTATATTTACATGATATTTGCCAATTTATCACGAAATTTGATCGAATCCACATTCTAGATTTATTTCGATATTTGAACATGTTTCGATGTTTTTTAGGAAAAAATAAAGTCAACTTAAACCTAACATGTACCTTACTTGGGGATAAGGGGTTATTAACCGTTCCGTTTAAATAACCACGATTCATATCAAACTTGTAAACTTGTACAAAGTTTTTACTTGAAAATGTAATTATGTAAATAAATAAATGCTTATAAATTATATTTTGAACGATTTTTTTTTCTCAGTCCAAACATTTTCCTGTGATTGTTTTTTTCTGATTTGTGAAATAGTGATTATAATCAGTCGTTAGGTACAAAGATATTTTTTCGAGTAACGACGACTGTTATTTCCTTCTTTTCAGCCTTCGTGCAGACTAGATGTCCCAGTTTCACAGGTCTCGTCGTGAAAGAAATTAACTACATAATCAGAGGTTTGAGAGGCACTCTGAAACGACGAGAAGCCAAGCAAAAGAAATTTCAACAAACACAATCTCTAATCTGGCCGGAATAAAATGACGGAGAAAGAAAGATTGAACAAATTTGATTGTTTCAAAACTTAATTTCTAATTAGGTAAGCGCGTTACGGCGCTACAAAGAGACCTGCCTGTAATATTCGATCCTAGTACATCATTTTTCAACTTTAGATTTTGTAGGGGCAAGTCGATTCATATAAACGACATACACTTGCTCAAATTACTGATTTTTGCTCTTACAATGAATTTTAAACGTGTGTGAAATGAAGATTAAATATCTGATTTGGTCAAGAAAGTGAACAGGAACTTGAGATACATTCCTAAGACATTGTATTAAGTGATTCTATGATGCCGATGAACTGATGAGTAACGTTATTCGATGACGATTGTTAACATAGTTAATTAAGGTTATATTTTTTTCTGACTTTGTTCACACAACAAAATTATATTAATTTATTTATTTATATTAAGCTAATGTTAATACTATTATGATTAAAAATATAAAGCAACGTGTAAAAGTATTTAAGTATTATTAGACATATTTATGCATTTTAAACTAAATTCTGGTTTGGAGAAAGGTCGTTTGGTTAAGTCCTACTGAGTTAGATGGTATATCCGTTAAATAAGGTTTTGATGGAATGTTTGCCTCGATACTAATAGGATTTATGTCTGTGAAATATTTGTTTCCTCCAATCGCTTAATATACCAATACTGATAACGTTTGATAGAAAAAAAAAACACATTGAGAGAAAGAAAAAACGAATAAACGTTTTTTGTTTTAACAAATGATACACAGTTAAGAAGATTCGTTAAAGAATTAGCCATGATACTGTTACACATCACATCTCTAAATTATGGAACATCAAAAAGTCTTATTAAGCATTTTAATACACGGGACATAAATCATATGCTACACTGTACGTGTGTTTCAGCCTTTGCTGCTTTTCGCAACGTCAGTAACAAGGATGTGCTTAAAAACCATAAAAGATATCTGCACATTTGAGCGATTCCGTATGCGCCAGAAAAGTGGTTTGGGTGGGTCGCCAGGAAAACAGTGACCTTGAGGCCATAATGTCAAGGTTAGGAAGCACATTTTTTTGAGATTCGATAAATTATTCGTTGGTTTCTTGAGATTCGATAAAATTCTTGGTTGGTTCCTTAAGATTTGATAAGATTCTTGGTTGGTTCCTTTAGATTCAATAAGATTCTTTGTTGGTTACTTGAAAGTGAAACGCAGTGGAAAATGAGAAACTGTTGGTAATTACAATAAATCATTTATAATCGAATCGTTGAGAAATAAATGAGCGAATATGATTTATACAATATGAAAATATGGTCTATTTGTATGCTTGATATGACATTTAAATCATATAAGGAATGATTAAATTCAGACTCTTAATAAAAAGGACGCCTACATTAAATTACGCATAGAATTGTCGGGTATACATACAATAATAATAGCCATAAAATGGATTCCCGATACTTTAACGCTTACCTTCCATAATGCGTATTTTTTTAATCCCTTTATAAATACAATTTCATTTATAGAATCTATATATCGTTAATAGAATCTATGTCACTTGTAGACTTTATATTCTATATGTTGCAGTCTACGTCACGATGAGACTGGCTCTTCCCCTAAAGGCTGTTGTCAAGGAGATCAACCAAGTCTGTCTCGAGGCTCGCAAGTTGGTCATGAAAAGGAGAGACGAGAAAACATCTGCAAACAAGAATTGATGATAAAGAAATGATAAAATCGAATGAGTTTGGATCAAACGCTAAGTGACGAAAGACGAACCAGGAATGAGGCGGGACACTGCGTTTACATTTGACTCAAGTTAATAGATTAATGTTGGCTACTACAGATTGGTTAACATGTATCGAGAAAAGCCTGACACTAAAAAAGCGAATCAGATGATAAAAAGTTTGTGACGGAGGGTCTAGAATCTTAGTTTTATTTTTTTAACATGATATATATCTTACATTTTGACAGTGTTCAGGAAGCTGCTTCGATTCTTTAATAACATTGAATATTTATGTAATTATTATGGTGTAATCGATAAATCGATAAATTAAAAGCTATAAATAATTTTAGTCATTAGTTAACGAAATGGATGTTGACGTATATATTCTTTGTTGAACCTATAGCGCCTTTGGTTACCGTTCGATGTTGCCGTTGTTTGTTTTGCATGGATGGATTTTGATGTCGCGTGTCCCAATTTAAGACCGCATGGAGCCGTTTTCGTCGTTTCGCTGTTTTTGCGTTTCTTGCGAATTTCAAATACTGCGTTGTGGAAAAAATGAAATTTCTATTCTCCAATTTCCTTGGTTCCAGGCTTCGTCAAAGATCGTTTTCCACACATGAACGAATCCAAGATGTGCTACGTCATGAATCAACAGTGCTCCGAAGCGCGGTCACAGTTACGGCGCAAAGTCTTATTGTCGGAAACGGGTCCCCGTATGGGTACTATGGCAGATGTATTTCCGCCCTTTATAAGCTAAACGCGTCCTGTTGCGACAGCTCACGTTTCGATTGAACCTCATGCTATTGTGTCTGGAAAAGAGATAGAGGGACAACCACAGCTAAAGATGATTACAGACGGTCACCCGGCTCGTGAAATAGTCCGGGTGAACATGCATAGTCATTTGATGAAAAACAAAGCAACTGATGGCAAAACCACGATTGACAAATGTATGGCTCAGAAATCTCCTGTTAATAATCTTGATTCGAATAAAGCAATATTACAACCATGCAAGATATCCAGAAAATTAAGCGATAATGATTTAAAAACTCAAAGTAAACCATTGAGTAATGACGCAATAATCAATGAGATAGTGACGATACAATTAAAACCACAAATTGAACCACGTGACCAAAAACTAGTTACGTCACATATGAAAAATAGTGGCACTGTTACAGTGACGTCACAATTGAAACCAACAGATGACGTCATAAGCGACATTCAGTTGATGCAAGCGGCAGTAGCATCGGGACAGTACATGGACGTTGATGCGGAGGCTGATGATGTTGAGAGCGGTAGCGGTGAACAGTTTATTGACTTGGCACTGGATGAATAAACGATTCATGTTTGTAGATTAAATGTGAATTGACAAAAATATACCATATTTAGTTTTGTTGTTAGGTCAACTGATATCTATGGGCTTGATGTACTCTTTTGGTTTTGCGATCGGATAATGTGTTTAAATTTTCGTTCGTAGTATTTCATTGGTCATTGTCAATAAAACCATGCAAATCACCTCACATAGGGCGAAACGAATATTTCTAGAGGCAGTGGCATCGGGACAGTACATGGACGTTGATGCGGAGGCTGATGATGTTGAGAGCGATAGCGGCGAACAGTTTATTGATTTGGCACTGGATGAATAGGCTATTCATGTTTGTTGATAATGCAAGTTAAGGAAATACGTTATTTTTCAGGTTTTGTCGTTAAGTCAACTTGCAGTTGATGGATTTCGCTCTTGATGGCTAGATAATTCACTTTCGTATATAATTTAACTCGGGAAGCATCATAACCAGTTCTTTTCTAGCTTTTTGTTGTGCTTGATATACTTGTTCAGTTTGGGAGGGAGGG
Organism: Hydroides elegans; assembly: GCA_001703475.1. Lineage (NCBI taxonomy): Eukaryota > Metazoa > Annelida > Polychaeta > Sabellida > Serpulidae > Hydroides > Hydroides elegans. Next base: position 2,796 of record LQRL01079531.1, on the reverse strand, counting down.
TGTATTCTCGTGCGTGGCAATGCATTGGTTATTGTCAATAAATCAAACAGAATTCCTGTCACCCCATATATGATTAAACGAATGATTTTGTTTCAAATAATGGTGAAATTAAGTGTATGACTCTCAGTGCTTGCATCAGCGAGGAATTCCGACTGTTGTTCATTCAATGAAGTAATAATGATTAAATTTATATGAATTTTTCAGTCTATGAAATATATGAATTTGTCAACGTGATTGCTACGTTAAAGTGGCTGGATTTTATGTGTAAAAAAATACGAAATAGGAAATTAGATTTGACTATGGGGTTTAGAGAAAACTGTTATTAAGATGCAACCGTATGGTTTTGCTCTATTCATTAATGATGTTGGGTAATGAAAAATATGATTATCATATGTTTTGTTAGATGTCTAAATAAATAATCGAAAATCAAATATTTGTGTTATATGGTGTAATTTTCTTTTATTTGCGTGATCTTGTTGATTTTTGGTCAAGTTACACTGCAGATAAGGTTCTCTCTAACTCAAATCAGATCAAACCAATATTCATTCATCGAAAATAGTGAATTTCGTAAAGGAAAACACATTGCTTAAGCCTTTGCAAAAATGAAGAAATTATTCGCGCAACTTTATGTAGTTAAGTATTTAACTTTTTCGTACTGTTTGAAAAAGGTGATGGTTATTACAAATTGTGTTCCAAAATGAAGATTATATATAAAAGCCGATCTCAAGTTGATATAGAGTTTCAAAATTCAAATATTAAAAACAAATAGCACTTACCTTTTTACATTTAAATGTTTAAATGAACATTGTTTATTTTCCTTTTCTACAGCCTGATTTTTATTGAAAATACTGAAACTTACTCTGAATATCTAGATATAGAATTAGATCACTCATATTAGAGTCTGGCTATATTGGAAGCTGTTTTGAGCTCTTTCCCCTGACTAACACTGAAGAGCAAAACTCGACTACTTTTATGAAACGCAACGAGCGATTAGGTGCCCACAGGGATAACATTTGAAGGCAGGGTGTGTTAGGGAAAATAACTCGGAAAAAAAAAACACTTTGTGGCCAGGCCCTAAGATTCGTATAAAAAGGTATCAATAAACACTACACTACAAACAGAAGAGCGAACGATACCACCCAGAAAGAATACACCATGAGTTACCCATGTAGCGAGGAAGAGTGAAGGTCACCACCGCGATGAAGCTGCTCCCCCTAACGGACGCGACGGCCTAGCTAGCCGTTGTGGCCCCGCCGTGCAAGTGGTCAGAAGGTTAAAGGGGCGAAACCGAACCGAGGCACGGAACTTCTCTGGTGATCCAAAGGGGGAGCGTCAGCAGTACATTCATACACTGTGAGTTGAATATATATATATATGGAAACCGTATTTTTGCTTGGTTTTGCAGTCTTTGTGTGGGAGCGCTTCAGCGACTGCCCCGAAAACGAGATACACCACGTGATCAATGACGTATGTCATGCGTCACGCCGTTTGCTCCGCGGAGAATATCGAGGCGGGCGCAAGAGACGGAAAAGGAATCGAGGCGTCGGAAATAAAATGGCGGCCGGCGGAGTCGCGACCCAGGAGGAAGGGGAATTGGTTTTTAGTCCGGAAATTTTGGAGATTTATTCCGAAGCCAAGGATAGGGATGTACATTCGCAGAAAAAGGATGTGGACTTTAGTTCGCAGGGAAAGGTGATAGAGATTGATTCGCAGGGAAAGGTTGTGGTATTAAATTCGCTGGGAAAGATTGTACAGTTAGATTCGCAGGGAAAAATTGTGGGTAAGGGTTCGGAGGAAAAGGGTTTGGAGATGGATTCGCAGGAAAAGGGTGCGGACTATGTAGAACTGGATGATGGTGGTGAATAGATACTTTGTGACAGTGCGTGCCTAGTCCAAGAACGAAGAAAGTTTTTTAATACCAGAGTGTTTACACGCTGGTATTATAGGGGTTTATCCGAGTGATTTCATACACCGTGTTATAAAACCTTTATAGTAACCTTGGCAAATGCCCACAATTTTGTAAATTTCGAAGCATAAGAATCTTCTTTAAGAGTGCATGATTATGAATGGGCATTTTAAGCATATTTTGAGTGAGTTTTTACAGTGTTTCATACTTTTGAATGTACCCATATACGACAATGAATATATGATGGATACATTTATATAGTCAATGCTCTTGTAAATGTATTCTTAATGACATCCTTAATGATTTATGCTTCAAGGTTATATACACAATAAAAGTATGAATGTCTAATGCACGTATACGCCACAAATAACCACACGACAGCCATTAATAGACGTTGAGTACGCTGAAGACAGTTTCTTTTAATAATCAAAGAGTACATTCTTTTTCCCATTAATAAGATGAGAGCCATAAAGAAATTCTTATAGATAAATGTTGCTTGAATTACTACTAACAATGAAAATCTACATCGCACATTTTTGCATCATATTGGAAATATTGAGACATTGCCTAGGAAAACATATTGCAAGAGTACATTGCTATTTGTTTTTGACTTGATAATAAATTCTCTTACAAAAGAACTTTTATATAGAGCATTAATAATGTTTTGCCATAATATTATCTAAATAAAGATTTAATGATAAATTTATTAGGATTTCGATTTGAATTACATTGTATGTTGCCGACGTCTCTCTCTCTCTCTCTCCCCGTCGCTTCCCTCTTCAATGCATTTAGATATAATTTCTATCTTTGCTTTTAAGGCATTTAGAAAGATATAATTTTTTAAAACCTGTTGAGTCGTTGAAATACGTCACTTTGACGACGATTGACCC
>LQRL01079530.1:0-12186 GCA_001703475.1 Hydroides elegans | reverse complement strand
CGATTCAGCAAAGCAAAATCAATATGTATGTAGTTTTTGCTTTGAGCACTTAGAACAATTCCATTCGACTAGTGTTGTGCATATGATAGAAACATGAATTAAATGCAATTTGAAGGGAAATATAAAAATTAATAATATAATCCCGTGAGAATTCATAAGTACCGCAAAAGACTTTTTAAGAAATCGCATAATGGTTTCACCGGACGAGTCACACCGAAGACAACCATGAGATTGCATAAGTATTACAAAAGAATTTTCGAAAAATCTCACAACTATGTAACGGAGAGAGTCTCACGAGAGACGTACGTGTGAAAACATATGTATCACACGAGTATTGTAGAGAAAATCTCAAAATGACATCCCTATATGAGACTCACAATACACACACGTGAGAAATCGTCAGACTTAAGAAAGACTTACCGAAAAATCTCCCTGTGAAGTAACCGAGCGAGTCTCACATAAGTCCCCCATGAGAAATCAAAGCGATCACCGTGAGACTTTTCGAAAAATCTCGCAGTTATTTCACAGAGCGATTCTCACAAAAGACCCCCATGAGAAAACAAGGTTATCACAGTGAGACATTTTGAAAAATCTCACAATGATTTCACCGAGCGAGACTCACAAAAGTACCCCGTGAGAAAACATAACCATCGTTGTGAGACATTTAAAGAAATCTCACAGTGATTTCACCGAGCGAGTCTCGCAAAAGACCCCCGTGAGAAATCATACCCACCACAAAAGACTTACCGAAAAATCCCACAACGATTTCACCGAGCGAGACTCACAAAAGACATACGTTAGGTATCATAAGAATCAAAAAAGACTTTTATGAAAATCTCACAGATATTTCACGAAGCGAGCCTCGCAAAAGCCATACATGAGACAACATACGTACCATAAAAGTCTCGCCAAAAAACTCCCACAAAATCTCACAGACTGTGAGCTCATGTGGGACGTATGTGAGTTTTTGAAAGGCCCATGCGAGTCACACCCGGCGAGTCACCTTAGGTGAGGTCACTGTGATATGGTGGTGATCCTTACAGGGCGAGTCACACCCTGTGAGAAATTCTGTGAGTCTCACGGGAACTCACCGCAACTCATGTGAGATTCATTGTTGACTGGGATGACCAATGCCGAATGCAAATACATTTTACTAAATAAATGTGTTTTATCATAATATTTTTACAATTAGGTTGAACCAAACCAGGGTGACAGTGAATCGACAAAACAGGCCAGATTGGCTTTGGAAGAGGTAAAAATTTAATTTTATTGATAATTACTCAGAAACTATGGAATGCGTGCCTTGTATAAACGAACTCAGTTTTCATTCTAAGACCCATCAAATGTGAATATTAAAACAGTTGAATTAGTCCAAAGTAGACATAAACTATAATCGTTTGATTAGTAGACTGCCATGTTTTTATCATATCCATAAAAAGGTAGTAAGCATATGTATTCAATTCCTGAGTTACATGTGAATTGATAACTGAATTGATATGGAATTGATATTTATTTGTAGACGCTTATGCCTAAAATGCAAAGAAATTTACCTTCTTTAAAAAAAACTCATAACAATTAATCCGTAATGTACATGTATACCCTGGTTTAAGGTTATTTTATCAAACACCACAGCAATCAAAAAATAACCTATTTTAGAAACAAACTATGTTGAGGGATGCTGAACGAAGATTGGTCGTCATGAATCGCGACTTGGAACGCACACAAGGTTTGATAAAGTATTTGATATTAAATATTTAAAAAAAAATGATTGAGTACGAGGTCAGTCCATTAATTGACATATCTAACAGTTCCGAGGCACATGTACAATGCTTAAATTAATGCTTAAAGTTGACCGAATATATTTTTCCGACTTAGTTCACGGTCCATTATCAAAATTAATGGATCATGAATACAACGGAACTGTATATTACTAATAAATAGCTGTCCTCGATCCCGGCAAGACATGTTCAAATGACTTCAAAATCACATGAACGTTAACGACCGTGGTACCTCAATATTCAATGCTTCAAAATAGTATCGCCCATTCTCTCCTCAAAATCCAAAATATCTCATCGCCACTCGTTCCACAGCCAGGCGTCTCTATATACTCACTACATTCTCCATATTTTCATAAATAAAATTATGGAAGTAGGGTATATATACAAAGTCCCATTTTAGCTTTTTTTTCGAAATAGAGAAACAAAGTTTATATAAAATTTATATAAAGTTTTCATAAAGTTTTAGATATTAAATTAGACTGTCATCATGACTTTCGTTCCCTCAACACTCAACCCAAAACACTGATTGAAGTAAACATTAAAGCATGAATATATCCATTGATATATTGTTTCACTTATGTCATCTTGAGTCAGAAACTGCGCAGAAAATATGATCCATGAAAATAACAGAATTTTGTATGTTCATTTAGTTAATGCAAATGCATTGAAAACTCAATTAAACACACTCCCTCTTATCTTATCTTATGTTGCAGCCAAAGCTGATGCTTTAAACAAACGCGCTGGAATTATGGATGATAATATTCACCAAGCTGCCATAGCTCTTAAAAACCTTGAGGAAAGAGAAAGTGACCATTCGGTAAGTGACCCCGGTTAAAATGGATGGGTCTAAAGGTGCGATCAGGCAGTGTGAAAAAGTCAAAAATATGCGGGCCATAACAGCTTTGAGAGATTTATAGCTATTTTCCCTAACAGATTCTATCTTCAACTGAATATAATTATGGGAACCCCAACACGAGATTAGCGTTTTAAAGCAGAGGGAGCATTAAGGGTTTGGGTTCGTATTCGAGTTTTCATTATTTAAGGAAGGCGGGGTTTGTTTGGGAAAAAAACTTTAAAAACTTCCGATAGGACGAGACCCTTAAAGAATGTTATTTTGTCTCGTCGCCCACGTAGAAGAACAACACCCCACGAGGTGTTCCTCAAAAAAAGGTGTAGCTAGAAGGCAATTTTTGAGGAAGATCTTTTTCAATAATTTGTTACTTTTTAAGAATTAATTTGAAATTTAGAAATAATTCCTTGCCGAATATATAATACTTACATTATCTAGCGGTATATTTCTCATAAAAGGGTTTTCTAATCGGTCTGTAGAATCAGGTTTGATTATATTATATATATACATTATATATATTTACATTTTGCACTTTTTGATCAAACAGGCGAGAGAAGAGGGCAATTCAGAGACGCTTATCTTATTGAATGGCCAAATTAAAGAGGTAACTGAGAACGTTATATTTTTATATTATATCAGCAATGGATAAGTAAGGCCCTAGTTGAAATTAAAATATAATTCATATAAAGGCGACCATATAGTTTTTAGCAATAAAGTAGTTTGATTTTAAATAAAAACACGCAAACTATATACGGATAAGTACCCATAGAGCTTTAGGCCGCGGTTACACTGAAGCAAAAGCAGTAGCTTTTTAAGAGAAATGGAGGTTATTTTGCGTGTTTTCACACCAATTTTGCTATAAAACATAAAACCAAAAATAGATCGCTTGAAAAAAGCTGCTTCTTTTACTTCAGTTTGACGGCGGCCTAATTGTTTTCTTTTAATCTTCAGGCTGAGGTGCGATTCGAGAGTGCGGAGCGACAGTGCAATGTATTAGAACGAAGTATCAATGAGACAGAGGGTAAGAAATTATAATTTGTTTGAAAGGAAATTAAATACTGTTGATATAAAATGCTTAAATTGTATCATTATGATCAAAATGATCTAAGTATTTAAATAGCACAAATATGTTGAACAAAATGATAATTTGATTAATGTTGCAAATACCAGTTGAATACGTTTTCTGTTGATTCGATGTACTGCTGGTGATGGCTATAAAGTCTATAGTTTATCCCAAACAAAGTGCTTAAAAAATACAGGTTGATTTAATGAGTTTCTAATAAGAGATGTATTGAGAAACACGTTTTGGTCAAGGAAATAAAGGTCTAACACTGGAGGCTTCTTCGAGCTTTTTTCCAAAGCATTGCTTCCAAAGCAAGCAATGCTTTCCTATATAATGTTTATTTTATTATAGGAAACCAAAAACATACGCAACAAAAAAGCTAGCTGCGTAATCTAAAGATTGAATGTCTTTGGAATTTCCATAAATAATTAATTTAAAACACTCCTTGATCGGAGAAAAAAAGCTGGAAAAAAGATTCCCGTGTGGCAAGGCCCTAAATCTCTAAAAAAAAAGACATAAATAAGTCAGACCCTTAAGATGGGTTTAGATCAAGGGAAATTAAGCTCGCAAAAGCTTCAATATGTTCAGGCTCTTAATTAAGATACATTATATATTGCAGGGGAGATCGACACTTGGGTCAAGAAGAGAGAAGATATAGAGAGAGAAATGAATGAAATGGGTCGATAATAGCTGATCAAGAAGCTCGAGTTTGAGATCAGACTGTTAAAAAATAATTTGATAAAAATATATATCTTATTAGTTTTGATTTATTTTAAAGTGATATTCCATCATGTGGTTTTGGAAAGATATTAAGTAATTATATATAATAGATTAATAAACCAGATAACTCTTTGCTTGTAATCATTAGTTGTTGAAAGCTACTCGATTTTGCATTCTATTTTATAGGAAAACAAAACATCCAAAAGTCAAACATTCCTCATCATTTTCTAAATAAAAGATTTAATCATTTTGACAGTTGTTTTATTGATCACATAACAAATGACACGCATTTGCTGTACTCTGCATTTACAAGTTTGCACAAGTTGCCAAAGGACACTCAACGACCCATTCTTCACAAAAGTGTACAAATATATAACAATAAATAAATTAACTTGATCTGTTCCTAATGTTCTAGCCGTTTTGGAGCAGCTAAGAAAAACCTTTTGCAGAGGAGTTGATGAAGAATATATCACAATCAACAATAGCAAATGAAACTTTATTAGACAATAAAAAGTGATTTTTGATAAATTACCAAATAACTATTTACATTTTTTTGTAATTTTTATTTGAAACAGTCATTATATTTAATTATAACAATAATGAATCATCAAAATGAAGAAATTATCAAAAAGATGTTCCACAAAAATACACACCATCAATACTTGTTTGAATTGCTAACTATCTAGCTTAAGTCATGTATTGACTAATAACGTCTTATTACGTACGCGGACGTCAATAAACCTGATTAGGACGACATAAGGATGATAACAAATTTAGCGAGGACTACAAATTTAGACTACATCCTATTTTCGCTTCAATAGTTTTCGTTGGTAGTTACGCCAAGCCTTTTGTATTGTCTCGGCCGCGCCTCTCGCTTGTCGTATCCTAGTAACGCGATCCCTTTGTTGTTTCACTGTGCTCGTATAAGTCTCTTCGCGATTGTCTTCGTTTAGGGCACGGATCTTGATCTGTAATGGTAAAGGATATATTGCAAATATAAGATTAGATTTAGCTAAATTTACTGTTTGATTCTCAAGCCAATTCTTAAGCGAGATAATCTATACATATTCGCAAAAACCTAGTATCTATTTGTTATTTGGTGTTCAAGGTTTTATTGCTTTTCTCGAAACCTTCGAAAACACAGTAACCAGCTATTTGTTGGCAAAACGCTGTAGCTCTATCCCCTACATTTTAAAATACTAGCCATCTATAATGTAAGAAGCCACATAGAGCTAATTCATGTTTATTCTATTTTTTTTAAAGAGAACGAAATTGATTTATGTAAGGTTTGCATAAAATTTATGATATTAAATTAGAATGTAATCCTGATCTTTGTTCACTCAACAACCAATCAAAATGATACCTTATATTTATCGAGATCTATTTCCGGTTTCGCTTTGCTTTTCGTCAGATTCTTTTTCCACTCTCCCGATAGACCATCTGTCGATTCCTCAGTTATTCGCGTTGGTTTTTTGACATTTAGTGACGTGTCGTCCTTACTTTTACCTGTATTTAATAACAAAAATATGTATTTGCAGGTAATATTAAAGAATTATTCGCTCGTATTTGTTATACCGATGAATTAATTGGCGCCCTGTTCGGCCTGATATTTACATGTAACGCCATCGATATCTCAACTATTGAAGAACACCTCACGACCTGTTCCCAATAGGAATTGTTCCCCAAAACATTCCAGTTGGCTTGGAAATTTGGAGGAAATTCGTTCTAGCTTGAAAATTTGAGCAGTTTGAGGAAGACCTTTTTCATAATTTCCTATTTTTCATAATAAGTACGGAAAGTTTTTATTTCGAAATTGATTAAAAGTGCTTGGAATTGTATAATAAAACATTATTTACCATAAATGGTAGGTTATTTAGCTAGATTCAACATTACATTTTCACATAAGGTGAAACAATTTTCAAGTTAAAGAGCTGCTTTTCAATAATGGTTATGTTCTACCTGAGTTATATGTTGAGTCCACTGTTTGAAAATCTCGCAGCCTATCGCTAACTGACATGAACTGAAAATAAAATTAAACGTTAGAATATAATATCAGATCATCGTATTCGTATTCAAATTCATATGAGTTAAACCAAAATAATGATTAGAACATTCTTTCATTACGTTCGCACATCTTATTCACATCTTACATTGTATAGCCTTGAGATGATACATGTACATGTATGTGTTTCAAATATATGCAGATATTGATTCAAGTAGTTATTTCTCGATATAGCCTCTATTTATTCTAATATACTGTTTTTGAATGTTATTCACTTCGGATTTCCATTCCAAACAACATACCAAAACGTCCAATTTGTGTCTTGCGCACTTAGGGAGCGGTTACATTAAATCGCAAGTCGCGATTTTTATGGTTACATTATTTAAGCGATTAAGGACTTCTTATTTTTATGCATTTTGCCATCGAATTAATGTTAGACCTCCAAATTGTAAACCTTCCGAAACTTATAAAATGAACCTATACTTAATTGTTTATGGATCGACAGATATATACATAGTAAGCGTTTCTTATTAAAGGCAAATACTTTGATCGATAATCTGCAAATACAACTTTCTTTTCACTTTATCTAGACTTCTATCACTATTAATAATTGTGATTCTTTTAAGTTTGCGCCGAAGGTGTCACAATGTGTCAATGATAAATCATTTAATGAAACCAAAAATTGAAAATACGATGGTGGATTCATTCTATGCTAAAGAATAGAAAACTAAAAGGCTGCTTCATATATCGTTTTCGAAAAAATTAAAAAGATAAAAAAAAAGTATATTTACCATCAATGTTTTCCCTTTCAATTTCATTTCCTAGATCTACTATTTTATTTGTGGACTATTTGCAAGAAGTGGCCTATTATGATTGTTCACTTTGGATTGTATAAAATCGGATTGTTTTTAATTATATATTTCATTAGTTTTTGTTTCCTCGAAAGTAATCAGTATAGTATCTATATTCCTCTAGTGTTCCTTCAGTAGGAGTCTATCTTAACCTTCCCGTTTTGAATTCGGTATAACCAGTATTTACCATTGACTATTATGAATTAATGGGTGATGAAACTATAGAATATATATAGATCTGATATCAGATTGTAGTCTATAGCACCAAAGTATGTTTCTAAATAAATACGGTAGATTTACAATGTGTTAGATCAGTACCTGCACGTTCAACAGGAGACATGTGCAAAAAAAAAACAATTTTAGAATAGATACAGATTCTACGCATGCTTTCATCATCTTTTAGAATCACAGTTAATCATTAAATTTATATTCAATATGGGTAGCTTATCGCTCCTTTCAAAATGTATCGCCGCTGGCGATAGAAATCGCAGCTTGCGTTAAAAATTTCCACTCGGGAAGCGAATCGCAACCTGCGACAAATGCCAAACAAACAATAATCCATGCAAAGAAATATAGAGTATAATTGTTCTGGTTTTGAGAATCGCTGCTATGTAACCGTAAATTTATCAAATCGCTTCGAGCGACAACATATTTATTTTAGAAAAAGTTAAAGTCCTATGAAGAAAACAGTGCAAATCGCAAGTGGCGACAGGAATCGCTACTTTAATGTAACCGGTCCCTTACAATGAAGCATTTTTCGAAAGTTTTTGGTTGTACATTAAGACAGTTGTGTTTTTTGGCTCCCCTGTTGTTGTTCAATATAGCCCTAATTGATCCCCCTCTCCTCTACCCCAAATTCAAACATTTCGCGATCAGCCACTGAGTTAACATACCTTTGCTTCCGGTCCCCAAAGCCGTTCATTTTTCGTTTGCTGCGTTTTAGCCGCCATCGGCGTTTTCATTGGACCTTTAGCACTCATTCCCAAACCCCTGCTTGCTCTGGAATCTTTCGGATTCGGTTTAGGCGCCGTTCTATAAACGTTCTGTACGGGCAATGATTTTTGTTTCGACCGTTCCGGTTTGTCCCTTGCAAACAGATCATAATCTTTCTGGGTTGCCGTGGTAATGCTTTTTGGTGTGTTGTCGTTGCCTAGCAACATTTTCTTTAAAGCTGCATCGAAGTCAGATTGGGATGATGGTCTAGGTTTGTAATCTTGATTCTGGAATAAGATATAGATATATTATTTAATTCTTTCAAATGTTGAGTTGTTACTTGAACTAATAAAGATCCACGCTTTGTAAATCTCGAGGCCTGCCGCTTACTGACAAGAATAGAAACATAAATAAAAAATAAAGAAGCATAACAATGACGGTATACTACATATATCACATACCTTAATATCTATATTCAATTATTATCATTTAAGGAACATATATATAAAAACAATACCAGAACAAAGGATCGTTACGTGTGCCTACATTGTAATTGACAAATAATATCAACAACGATTCAACATCATGGAAGTTGAGTATATTTAGAAATATTTGAGATATTTTAGATATGTCTAACATTAAAAACATTTTGACCTAATCACCAACCTCTTGATTTCTATCCATTGCTTTATCCGTTTGCGTGTCCGGGTGATCTGGCCTTGTTTGTGGGTTCGGCCCCAAAGTATGGGTTTGATTCATATGCGATAACTTTGAACTGTCCGTTTCATTTTGAGATTCTAAGAATGCTGATGAACCACTAATATTGGTAGATGCTGTTTGGTTATTTGGCTTTGGTTCTAAACCAAATGATTTGACACTGAGATTCGTCCTAGAGTCATCGGTTCCTTCATTAGATGTTTGTGATGTTTTAGTAAAATATCCCGGTAATAATTCCCTATTAGCACTAAACACGGAATCCGCCTCAGTATCTCGATTTTCATTGGTCGATTCATGATCCACTCTCAACCAATCAAAACGCGGCAATTCTTCATATCCTTCCGCTCGAATTGCAGACGATGTGAACTGTATCTGATTGTTGTGACCTTGAGTAAACGAACTTGCTGACCCCATATTTATGCTCTCCTGAGTTTGGGGCCGAGATGGCTCCCTTGAGTAACCACTATCCCAGGCTTTAGAGGCCTTTTGTGAGGGCGCTCCTTGTGATTTGTGTTTCTCCATTAATTGTTGCAGCAACGCTGTACTGTTTGCATTTGCTGAACTTTGTGGACCAGTTATTAATAATTTAGAAAATGAGGATGACGAATTTGAAGATAAAAGCGATTTTTGTTTGGTATTATCGTAATTTGTTTCAGCTTTCAATGCACTACTTGTTTGTTTATCAGTTTTTGTGTCCTTTGGATGTAATGAGTAAACTTCAGATTCACGTTTTGATTGTAAAACGTCAAAATGATTTGTATCACGTGACATCGTAGAATTATTACGCGGTTTGTAATCATTTTCTTTGGGTGCAGCTGAAACGGAATTTGAAGCGGGAGAGAACGGGTCTGGCACTCGTGATTCGCCCGTTGAACTCATGTCGAACACAGGTGGTTTGATGTCGATGAAAGGATTGAAGTGATCGGCCTGCGGGTTGGTTGTGCTTGGTTCGGAGGTGACTGATACGTTAGAAACGGTTGATCTGAAATCAAGAAAAATAAACATAATTTTATTGTGCGTTTCTAGCGCACTTGTGTGGTTGTCACATTTCTTTCCGCAACCTTGTATGCAATAGATAACGGCATATAAACCTAGGCTCATTATATGGTATGTAAAATAAAGTAAAGCCTGAATTTTATCATAATTTCATATTTTAAGGTTATTCATTATTTGATGGCTACAGCCAACGTTTAAGTCTAGAAATGTCACATAAGACAAATTCCGTGATCTCGTTTATCCGTAAAATTAACGTCGAATTTTCAGCCTTTATATAGTTTTTCATTGATTTTCCAATAAGACAAAGACTAACTGCGATTGACTTCCGGCCATGCGCAGTTTCTCCCGGAAGAGCTGCAATTTCTGCCTCGTGGCCGCCTCCTTCACTTGAACGGCCTCGCTCAGGGTTAGCACGTGTTCTTTTTCTAGACGCGAGGCTGTCTGAAATGAAAAAAAAACATGTTCTTTGTCATGCGTAAAGCTGTCTAGAAAAACGAAGAGGCTGTTTAGAATCTAGTTTTCAAATAAAAGAATGTTAAAAGAAAGGTAAATTGGATTATAGAGTAAAATCTAGTTTGAATTTACTAACACTCTTTCATTTACTTTCTTGTATGTGTTAATTAAGAGTTTAGAGTTGACAGAAAAGAGAATAATTGGAGTCATCTTGTAGTAAATGTAGCTGGAAAGTAGAACTTCAAGCATCAATTCCTATAACGTCTTAATTATTGGAACTTTTTTTGTAACTGTGCAATCAAACAATGTGACATTGAAAACAAATATTTGGTATTTCATTCTAGATTTTATACCTTAATATTAATTGTCGTTTGTATTTTTGTAAGATATATACTATAGTTTTACCTTGTTTTGTTGCTTTTCTTGCTTTTGTAACTTTTCCAAAACAGCTCGTGAGTTCACTTTAGCGGGTGCTACACCTTGTGGCGCCAAATTTGTTTGTGGTTTCGCTTTCGGTTCGTTCATCTTTCCTGAATTGACACCATCGGTATTTCTATTTTCTTGATGTTGGTTGTCTTGTTTCATCTTTTCTTGATTCATTTGTTCTTCCAGGACTTTGAGACGAGCTTGCATTTTATGCTACAAAATGAGAACATCGACAACTGATTAACACTTTTGCTACAAGTCGGAAGAATTCTCGAGTTGGTATATATTGTATTTGCAATGCCCTTCTTTTTATTCAAATACCAGAAATTATAGCAACTATATAGTTACAACAAGATTTGACGTCTCACAAAAAAAATAAGATTTAAGAAATGAAAATGAAATAAGTTGTCTCGATAAACAAATTATCTGATCTGGGTTGTTGCATTTTAAGGAATATTCCAATATCGTCAACTCGAATAAGGCTATTAAAAACGTTTTATATCATAAGTATTCGTTTCCTTTATCATTTTGTTGAATACGCATGCGTATAACAAACCTGTCGTTTCAGTAGCTGTTTTTCGACTAGCGCCTCCTGCTGGAGAATGGTTGCAGCTGAATTAGCGTCCTGAAGGCGGCTTATGAACAACTGTTGTTCTTTCAGTTGTTGTTGGGTCTTGCTGAGTTTGCCACTGAGTAAAGGAAAATAGGAAAAGTTAATGGCATATCATATAATTTAACTGTAACTGTAACTGTATATTTAATTGGACGATGCTTATTTGGCGTTTTAGTTAGGGCTTATAAACAACTGTTGTTCTTTTAGCTGCTGTGAGGTCTTGCTGAGTTTGCCACTGAAATAAATACAACAACATAATAATGAAAAAATAATGATGTTGTCCAATAAATCAATTGGCTTTGAATTGCTTGCAGCTGGATTTCCGTTTTGAGGCAAAAATGCCTAAAATCATTAGTTATTAAATAATATGCATTTAAAACAAATGGGTAACAAATTGGATACCTTATAGATAATTGCTATGATATTCAAATCCATTCTCGTCTCATTCAATTTTACCCAATGTTTTGTTTCAACTAACAATTAAAATTCTTACCTGATTTCATTTTTCAGCAACACCAGTTTCTGATACCGGATGTCGTCCTGCATTGACCGGATGTCCTGTTGTTGTTCCAAAATGGCTTCCGACTTCCGCTCTACTTTCTTATCCAATTGACGAATCTCGCGCTCGCGGGCTTTCTCAAAAGGCGATTTGTAGCCAGAGGCGCGACCTAAAACAAAACATTATGTAGAATCAGCTGGACCATTTTGGAATCGTATATAATTTAAAATTCAGAATTTAAATGTCACAAAGAAAATTGTTGCAAAATGTTCTCTCACACATAAA
>LQRL01079526.1:0-15433 GCA_001703475.1 Hydroides elegans | reverse complement strand
CATGTCTTCAGAAAGAAGTGAGTGATGATGCAAAATGGTACTCTGTTTTTCTTTCATCGCATGATCTTGTTTATTTGCAAAATAGTTCGTTATTTCCAAAAAGTAAAAACTGACCATCCTGCATATACGCATTGTTGAAGTTCACGGGGGATCCAAGGTCACTGACCTTCTAGTTTTATGAAGTACTTTTATGCATGGACTGAAGTTTTTTTTTAACCTTAAGGACTGTGTTACTTCAAGTAAGATTTGGGGACAAGGTACCCGAGGTGATTGTTAAGAACCTATTTTCGGAGATATGCGACATAGGTCTATCAAATACATACACAAAGGCTTGCATACAGAGGGTGTGCACTCATAAAAGCCTCACCTATTCATGATTAAATGATAGCAGTGTTTCTTAAGAGAATGACATAATCTTCTACTTTATCAATCACATGTCATTTTTACCATTAATCTAGCATTATAGTTGCTTGCGCTTTATTGCAGTATCACCAACACGTGCGAAGACAACATCATAAATACAAGCCATTAGAGCGGAATGAAGGTTATGAGAATTACGTTGCTGCCATGGAAAAAATGGGCCATGTGCTATCGAACGAACCAATGCCCAGGTAAATAAAAATGGAAGGACTCATTGCAATAATATGTTAAATGCACTTACCGTATATCGCCCAATTATTGCAAAATGTCATGTCTATAGAGTCATGTAAAATACTTGGCGTACGCTACGAAATAAGTGTGATTGTTATAATGAAATTGTTTAGTCACTTGTAAACCCGTATATAGATGACCTATTTGAAAACATTCAATTCCGGTTTTCTAATAACATCCATTTCGCATTTGGCACGATGTTGCATAACTGTATCTCCTCGACCAATAGATTTTCTTTTTGACCTACATGTATGACCGTTGGCCGAGGCTAAAGTAACACCCTACCGATCAATCCCCGCGGCTTGCTTCTTCTTTGTCTTATGCTAGAAAATATTTTATATTTATCACATATAATAAAAAAAGTCAATCTTTTTTTTAATACCAGAGTGTTTACACGCTGGTATTATATGGGTTTGTCTCGATCATTTCATTTTTCCTGCTACATGGCCTTTATAAATGACGTCACCCTGACAGAAAATTTTGTAAACTTCGAAGCATAAGAATCTTCTTTAAGAGTACATTATGTACGGACATTTTAAGCATATTTTGAGTGAGCTTTTACAGCGTTTCATACTTTTGAATGTACCCATATACGACATTTGATATATGATGGAAACATTTATAGAGGCAATTCTCTCGTTAATGTATACTCAATGACATCCTTAATGCTTTATGCTCCAAGGTTATATACACAATAAAATTCTGAATGCTCAATGCACGTATACGCCTCAAATAACCACGCGAGAGCCATTAATAGACTTTTAGTAGGCTGAAGACCGTTTCTTTCAATATTCAAAGAGTACATTCTTTTTTCCCATTAATAAGATGAGAGCCATAATGATGCTTAAATTACTGCTGACAATAAAAATCTACATCGCACATTTTAGCATCATATTGGAAAATTGAGACATTGCCGAGCAAAACATATTGCAAGAATACAATGCTATTTGTTTTTGACTTAATAATAAATTATCTTACAAAAGAACTTTTATATAGAGCATTAATAATGTTTTACCTCAATATTATCTAAATAAAGATTTGATAATAAATTTATTAGGATTCGATTTGAATTATGTTGCCGACGTCTCTCTCTCTCTCTCCGTCGCTTCTCTCCTATTCTTCTCTTTATTTTTTCTCTTTCTTTCCCTTGCTCTCAATCTCTTTCTCCAAATCGATGAATATCGGAACAGCGTTTGTTGTATCCACCAATAATTTTTTTATACCCATCGATTCAAGTTTATTTACTCGTCATTCTGAAATAAACAAAAATATTTGACAAAAAAATGACAATACGTCATCCGATGTCGTTGGAACGCTCTAATTAGAACCCATATAAATGTATTGTGTCATTAAATATAAGGAAAGGATGTTGCGCCAACGTCGATTCAAAGCCGTCCGGAAATTACTTTCATAATAACATGCAAGGTTTTTAGAAATATAATTTATATCTTAGCATTTAAGGCATTTAGAAAGATATAATTTTTCAAAACCTGGTGAGTCGTTGAAATACGTCATTTGGACGACGTGTCGAACCACAGATGCAATGCTGCCTTTAAGACATTATAAGAAATTGTTCAGGGACATTAAATTCTTTTTTTTTCTATCAATCTGTTATTTAATCTTAAGAGCTTTTCAGATATGATGAAATCTATTTGTCTATATGCAGGAAAAAACATACCTTATTCGAGTAACTCCATATTTGTATCCATATTTTAATAGTTAATCATAGCATTGTATGTTTTATATAAGCGTCAAAATAACTAAGTTGATTGTCGCAAATATTTTGAACTGAAAACGAAATCTAAAAAAAATGCTTGGCATGCAAAAAAAGCTACGCAAGCAAAACCCACAGAGTTGTGAAATAGCTACCGGTGATGATTTGTTTAGAGTTTTCAAGCAAGTAGGCAGTCAGTCATTGGCTAGATGACTCATGTGTTCCATGCGGTGTGATGATTTACACATTGACCTTGCTGTTGTTTATGCGAAATACTATAAATGCATGCATTATTGTGCTAAACCTCTGTTTCAACGACAAATAAACATTCTACTTTTATTGAAAGCAGAGATTATATTGGCATTTTAAAGGCTGATCTGCATGTCTATCATATTAGATTAAAAATGATTGAAATAGCAAAAAAAACTCTTAAAATGTTGGAACAAAATTCATCACGACATTATTCTGGTATTATTATTTGCCTTATGGCCTAGTTTTGTTTTCATTTTATTGTAGAGAAAAGATGGAGTTGTTTGCTGTGATATGTATAGAGACGAGTCACTATGTGGCATTTGTGAAGTGTGGCACGGGCGAGAGAGCACCTTGGGTCTTCTTTGACAGCATGGCTGATCGAGAAGGTGAATTATTTTTATTTTTTAGCAACAAAAAATAGATACCGCTTTTAAATCAACTTATAATATCATATGTGCAAATAATGAAGGGATCCATATTTAGTTTAGTACACTTAACATGGTTGGAGACTGTGATGGCGTTATCATGTGAAAATACACCAACACTATATATCTTATCACACGCTTAAATAAGTCATTAAAACGGAGCCAAAAAAAAATAGATTTAGTTCAATAGTCTGAGTACTTAGAAATGCCAAAACGATAGACCAAAACGAAAGCAGTGAAGGCTTGTTTCTTTGGTTAATGCTATCGCAAACAAATTATTTAAAGGGAAGTATAAGTAATAGTTTTTTTTGAATTAATTTGAACATACTTAATCGTATGAAGTATACAAGGTATCTATATTTATGTTTATCAATAATGGCTTTATGATTATTTTTTACAGGTGCACAAAACGGGTACAATATTCCAGAAGTTAAACCGTGTAAATTTCTACCGGATTTGTTACTGAATGAACACGAATACTTAAAGCTTTTACATACAGAGGACGACAAATTATTAGACCCTTATATGCGAAGACTTTTGTGTGACGCTTATATATGCATGTACCAAAGCGCTGACCTGCAGATGTACACGTGATATGGTTAAAGGACACGTGATGTAAACATGACCTCATTAATAATCACGTGACAATATCATGTGACCTAAAATGATTAAATTAAGAATCGGGTGACCTAATTTCTTGGATCCTAACAGCTGGTGTTTAAAAATTATGTTTAAAAATGCAGGTATTGTACCATATTATCAAACAAGCTGAGAGAAACTTACAATTATCTCTTTGTGTACGCTGGTGTACGCATAATCAATTAATGAGGTTTGTGTATGAATGTCATTGTTTATATAAATTAGATATGATTTCATATTTTTTAAGTTATAACTATTCGATTACATATTCGATCAATTTATGAAAAAAAATCTTAATCGTGTAAAAATACATGTAATATTTTTCGATATACTGCTCAAACAGAACAAATGTGCAATCAAAATATTGTCATGTTCATTCTTAGTCTAATCTTGATATAATTTAAAATGGTTGGATCATTATTTAGTTCGATGATTTGAAAGAGAGTCATGCTGGGCACTGGATACACAATGCTTTAAATTTGCTTAGTGATAAATCTGTTAATGAGATTTGTTGGTTGATGTTGATATCCTAGGTTATATATATAATGTTTGTTATTTCCTTGCCGGAATAATGTGTATCATAGCTATTTATTTAGCTGTAGAATAGGATATGTAATGATTTTGTAATTATTTATATCTAAGCGATATAGTGTGAATAGGCATTTAATATACTCCATAAACAGAAATTCCTCGCCTAGTCAGACTTTTTTTGTAGGAAATGGGAAGGGGTTTATTGTGCTTCAAATAGTTAATCATAGATGACTCAACAATCATCCATAGGTTTATTCCCATAATTTCTCCTAAATATAAGTATCAGTGTTAAAGTATATGGACGTAAATAAAAATCGCCAAATATTAAGATATTTGAAATCGTATATTTTTCTTTAAAAAAAATGATTTGCCAAATTTGGGCTGAAGTTTGAAAAATTGAACAAATTATAGTGTATAGTTTTCGCAACGCTCATTTTCATGCTTTTTGTTCACTGTAGAATATTATGTGTCTAGTTTTACTCCAGATGTATTATTTATTATAGAATAATTATGGAAAATAGTGTTTTATAACAACAAAAACATTATACAGCTGATATATTGCAGTTTTGAGTTGAAAAATTAATGAACGTCATCAGAATATTTATGTATATTTTTGCTTTGAAAGATGTTTATCCTTGAATCACCGAGTTGTACACCGATATTCGGGAAAATAAGACTCTCTAGACGGTATTCTGTTATGAATTATACATTATTTTCAAGATTGTATATGAACATTCATTTAGAGTAATTTAGCCTTAAACAGAGTTATTTGACGCTTAACAAAAATAGACAATGTATGACATTGTGTAACCGTTTATTTCCAAGTAGATGAAAAAAGATACATATATCATCCGAAGTTGAAAGTATGGAGTCGCTCTATTATAGGAAAGAAAGAAGTTAAAATATGCTTATCAAATTGTAAAAACCATTTAGTTTGTCGATTAGACATCCCGCACGATGAATGTTAAAGTTGCGATAGCTTATGAAACCAATAAAAGCATTTAAGACTAGTTTTCTCTATAAATTATTTAACGGTTAAAGTCGAAACTAGATCATGAATCCTAGCCAAAGAGTACATTTATTTGTCTTTAGCATTTTGGCCAGCATTTACAATACATCAGGGGCAAGAAAGACAGTAACATACATCAGAATAACAACTTAACTTAACATTCAGAACTCTTAAACTTATACTACTACGTAAACTACTTTCAACGCATAATGTCATATTTATATACATCTCAATTATTCCCGATTATTTCGTCCTTCAAATAACTCGGTATTGACTCCAAGCGTCTGCGCGTACTCGTCGCCATAATACACAAACAACTCCTGTCGCGGGAAAATGGGCTTGATCGTAATATAAAGCACTTTGCCATAACAATAAACGCCCTTGACATTTTCCTCTTCTTCGTTGCGTGCGCAGTTGACCCAACGTAACCAGTTTGACCTTGAGGTATCAATTAGTATATTAGAATTATGATATGAGAATCATTAAAAAATAATAACACATGCTCAAATAAACCCTACATTCTTTTGGAAGCACTCTGTACCCGATACCTTTTAAGCAACCTTTCCAAAAGAACAGTGTCCCCAAAAACGTTAAACACAAACATGTTCTTTTTTTTTAGAGCTGGCTGCAATCGTTGCTGGTACAAAGTGTTTTAAAAAATTGAATATCGATTGAAATTAAACTGAAAATCGGTTTATCGAACAGTTTTCGTAAGGCCCGAGGGGTTCGGTTTAACGAGGCTGTTCTGCATGCTAAAAATGTCTTTATCACATGGTGATTTAATGTAAAATTGAATGACATTTTTCAATAAGATAACAAAATACCTTGAGATGTTTGCGCCATCCACATAAAACGCCAATTCGTCGTTGCGAAAAACGCCCCACGCGTATCGCGAGATGAATTTACCGTGATCGGATGCGAATAATTCGCCTTCGTATTCGCCAAGCCACGTGTTAGGGGGAATGAAGGTCGTAGCGAATGTACCCAGACCTTTGTCGCCTGTAAAACGCGTAAAACTATTTATTATATTGGTATATATGTCATTATCGAATGATTTTGAAAGGGAGCGTCCCATATTCGCCCAGCCAAGTGTTAGGGGGAATGAAGGTCGTAGCGAATGTACCCAGACCTTTGTCGCCTGTAAAAACGCGTTGATATTAATGAATATTTATTATATTGGTATATATGTAATTATCGAATTATTTTGAAAGGGAGCGTCACATATTCGCCCAGTCAATTGTTCGGGGGAACGAAGTCGTAGCGAATGTACCCAGACCTTTGTCGCCTATTAAAATGCATACATTTTAATTATTATTGATCATATTGATGTTTATGTTGATATCGAACGCTGTGGAAGGGAACAGTTCATTTTAACAACAGATAAAGCAATATATATTAATAATAATTTATGTGTAGACAAAGTTTGGTACCGATATAGTTCCTTAAGATGGAAATTATGAGCCAACTTTGGCTGATATTATAGTTGAATCGTTACTCGAAATTAGGCCCCTGATCAAATTGTTTTCTTCTTTAAAATATTTCAATTGTAGCATTTAGTTAGGTACAGCAACGTACGGGTCCATTGCAAATGAATATAAACGTATTGCTTTGACCTGTAACCGTGCTAGGTCTAACTTCGATTTGTGGTGGGATCGTCAACCATGCCCGTCGACGCGATGCCCAGTCAATCTGAAATTTCGAAAGACAGTCAGTTTGCAATCCTAGTTTGCCAATTAAAACCTCATCCAGTGTCGTAACAGGAAGGAACGTTTTTATAATACCTAGATTCCATAGCCTCTAGTCATAGATTCTACGTCTAGTCATTTCACAATCATCTCAGCGCAAGGCGTATGAAAGTAAGAACATTTTTGGTGACACTATTCTTGGTGCTCTTTAGAGCCAGGAAGTACTTGAAGTTGAAAAATAAATAAATGTGAGTGTTTGCACGTACCTGTGGCACGGGTAAATGTCTTTCATGTAACCCCGCACATTCAATTTCATCCACGTAATGCTTTGGCCAGCTGTCGACCTCAGAAAAGGAGGTATCGTAACATGGCAAATTGTTTAAAATCACGGTTAAAAACACAAAATAGTCCAATTTGAATGCAAACTTAAACGTTGATAAATATTGATTGATAATCCACATTGTTGTAAGAGATATCATGTATGTATGAATTCAAGTTTTGATTATTTTTCTGATTTTCTAGAAAATTGCCCTTTTGCTCCCTAAGAATTTCAAATGAGCCCAGTAAAGAGTAAAAATATCCAAGGTGTTACTTGAATGCTGCCTTATCTGTCATACTTTGTTTCAATGCGTCCGATTCATGGTATTTAAATGATCGTTAATTTGAATGATGAATTTTATTTCATTTTTGTTCGTTTAAGAGGAGGTGACTCATAATTAAGCCGTTATCGAACAAATAAATCGTGCTCATTTATTTCTTTAAAAGGTATCTGCATTGAAACATGCTCCTGAATAAAAAAATATATAAATATGATTCAAGAAAAAAACTGATTGTATTAGGAAGTTATCTTTTAAATCAAAATATTTCCTTTTCGCATACCACAGAATCATATCGAAATTTGCATTCTGATGCCAGGAAAAAAACCATCATTTTGATATGGATATTTATTAGTCATATCAAAAATACATCAAAATATATACATGTACATAAAGTGAGAATATGTTCACTTGGGACAAAATCACAAATAAACAATATAATTTATGAATAAATATAATACCGAAAAAATGTCATATTTGGTTTGATCATTGAGAAAACCTTGGAGAAATTTATTAAATATTATGAAAAATCAAATCCACATTCACGTATATTTAAGTAATTTCGCGCACTTATGAGGTCGAGAACTCTTTGGTATATCTTGCAAAACAGTTTCATATCATAATATTACTTAATTAAGATTAAGATGAAGAATATCTAAATAAAACCAGCTAGGGTTGTTATAAGTGCAAGACTTGCAGGTATTAGCTTTGCATTTCTAGCTCTAATTCCATCAATATTTGATATAAATATAGAGATATATTCATCATAAATGACTTTGGTCCGTTTAACAAAAGGCGACTATGAATGAGAAATAAAATCATCACTATTACCAAAATTCTTCAGGATCAATGCCTAGTACTTCCGCATAATCATCCCCATAATAAACAAACAATTCTTGTCCAGGAAAAATCGGTTTAAACGTCACATAATACACTTTCCCTAAACAATAAACGCCCTTGACATTTTCCTCAAGGGCATTCCGAGGGCAATTGACCCAGCGCACCCAGTTTGATGTTTCGATTCTCGCGGCGTCGATGTAGTGAGTCAATGTGTCATTTCGATAAATTTGCCAGCAGTATTCGGTTACGATATCTTCATCGTCAAAGGGAAATACTTCCCCTTCGTATTCACCGAGCCATGTGTATGGTGGGATGAAGGTATTGGCAAAGGTTCCTGAACCGGCACCTGTTAATTTGAAGCAAATAAATATGTTGAATTTATTTCAATATCTATAATATCATAGAAATCTAAGCCATTACAATTAATAGGCCAGAGATCATTATTTAAGATTCGGTACTTTTTTGTGTCTCACTATTTTGTTTAAGTCGATCAAATTATATTTGGATTATTTAAAGAATGACTTTAAAATTGCAAGAACATCTTAACCAGAATCTCGTGTGCTAATATAGCCTGTGATTTAAAACACGAAACCTTATACTAACACTACCATTCATATCAATGATATACTTAACTTCTATATTGCTTTGTCTTACGCTGATTTCGGGTGGAATTGTCAACCAGGCCCTACCATTGACTCCCCACGGAACCTTGAATAACATAATTGAATTGCTTATTCATTGCAAAATCATATTTAGACACATATCAAACGTGAAATGAAAATACGTTGAAGCATGCGCTGAGCGGTTTAGAAACATTTGTTTCTGACAAAAGTGCATTATGAAGTGCATATTTATTGACTGCGGTGTCATGATAAAGTAGAGGCATTTATTAAAAAGTGGGTCACAAAATGAATGATTTCCAACTTTACCTCTGTGATTGAGCAAGCTAAAATGGTACTAAAATTATGAAATTTCGTCACAATATAGGTGTATATCTTAGTTATACTAGGAGTAGATATAAAATATATTGTTCAACAATTTAATAGCAATAACTCAAACAACATTTTGCAACTCTGCTTTTGTTCATTATTGAAAAGTGGGCCACTCCGGTTTTTACATAATAAATTGTCTATTATCTAACTATTACACTCTGTTTATACATTAAAATTAATAAATTTATTGCTTAAGTGTTATTTGAATCAATAATTCATAGCTTAACAAATGCATTGTCCTTCAGCTATGAGCTAATGTATATTAAATCGAGCAAACCTCCTCGCCACTTGTCGAAACAACATTTATGAACAATTAATTTCGTAAATTATTGGCCGAGGGTATCTTAACTTGAGCCAAGAATATCAGCAGCCAGTTAGTTTTGTTTTTGTTCGATCACGAATTGAATTATATTTAGTTATATTGTAAGCTCTCTTGAGTAAATTCGATATAAATTCAAGAGTTTATTTCTACTAATAAGCAATCTCAATTATTTAGAGAAATTCATGTCCAAAATCTGATTTCAACATATTGAATGATAATTGTGTCACACTACATGTATTGAGAAAAGGATTTATGCCAAAAAGATGTCATGGATTGTTGTTGTTACTATTTTGAACGATAAATGAAGACAGAATCATTAAATGTTGATTTCCTGTAATAATAACCTTTCATAAAATGATTAAAAGTAATCCAGTTTTATCAATTGATGATTTATAAAGTATAATTTATCTGATCATAGTTTCTGCTTTTCGGAGACAGTCAGACAGTCCTATTGCAACGTTTTTCTGTGAGTCTGTAAACCATGTGTATCATTGTTATTCTTAAACGTCATTAATAAATATACAGGTATATAGGCTTTTAGGGTATAACGTGAAATGTATCAATTATATTCCACCAAAATAAATTTGATATGTATCACCCGTTTAGCAATTTTAGGACATTGATTTAAAATGTATAACACGGTAAATGAAATTATAAAAATGATAAATAAGCAAGTAAATGTAGGGTTATATGTTCATTTTATTTACCATGATATGTTAATTGCCTTCAAAAGTGTATTAATAAGATAATGAAATATTTACTATGTAAAAACTGGAGTGGCCCACTTTTCAATAATGAACCAAAGCAAAGTTACAAAATATTGTGTGAGTTATTGCTATTAAATTATTGAACAATATATTTCATATCTAGTCCTAGTATAATTAAGATATACACCTATATTGTGACGAAATTTCATAATTTTATGAGCCTTTTAACTTGCTCAATCACAGAGGTTAAGTTGGAAATCATGAATTGTGTGACCCGCTTTTCAATAAATGCCTCTATGACCGATCATTCAATCAGCAATTTCAAATCGCCTATAATCGGATGAGTATTTAAGTATCAAGAATATGTGAAGATATTTTGAGATTCACACGTATTTTTCCTAAGAAATTCATAAGGTTATAAGTTTAGTAGAATATACTATAAACATTAAATGCCTTATTATTTCATTACAAGATTCGCCTTGTGTGGCATGGCTCTTAACAATAACCATACCTGTGGTGAATTGATATAAGAATCTGTCCATGTTGGACAATCCTGTTCATCTCCCAAGAACGGGGGCCACTCAGCTCTATCTCCATTTACTGTCGATATATCTATAATAAATCCAAAACAGATTGCGTATATCCCTAACATTTTTATAACGTATTCCCCTGTTTCAAAAAAAAATGTAACCCTTTTGAAAGAAATGTCTGAATTTCACTTAATATACGTAAGTGCTAAGCTTCACATGATTTTTAATTTAACATCAATTAGTTGAAAAAGTACATGCAGGCATAATTTAAGGTTAATGACAAGGCGCAATCGATTTGGCAGCAAAATACAATACTATTACCCTAGGTCAAAGAGCCATTCCTGTTAAGATATTGATTTTAAAATTCTTGTTTTGTACTTTAATGTTAGATGCACCCGACCAGCAAATGTTCAGCTTCGTTTAAACACTCGTTAATGAACTGATTCATACTTAAAAGCAAAAAGTAAAAAATTGTTAAATAAAACCTTCGCTTGTATGTACTGTAATTTGTCTTAATATCTGTCTGCAGCCTTGATTATTCCGTATAAATTAGATGCTTGTAACGCATATTATATTAAATGCCAACAAATAGTGATTTAACTATACATTTACATACATACGGGAACGATTATTATATCTTCAAGGTCTATTGCACATGACAGACGCATGCATAAAAACTTTATGAAGAAAATAATGCGCTAATAAAATGTAACTATTTCAAAAAGATGTTTTTTTTTCTTCTGATAATTATTATAAATCTGCATGCACTGCTTTGCTTGAATTAACCCAAAGATCGCACGGTAAAAGGCATATTATTGAAAATAGATAGTTGCGCCTCCCTGTGCAATAACTGCATTGGTTCGATCAAGAGATCTGTGGAATCACGTTTACGATCATGAATGACTGCTGAATCAAAGGTGAAAGAATATATTGTCTTTTGATGTCAATGTAGTTGTTAAAATATCAATCACAAAATAACAGGTGGCTATTATCTCGGTATTTCTTCATTATATAGAAAATCTTGCAAAAAGAATCAATACAACATTCGTAGAGTAGAGCATCAGTAATATGTGAGCCCCTTTAGAAATATATATATATTTTAAATTATGATTCTTCCCCTGCAAAAGGAAGCGTTAACTTAACATACAGTGCAAATGGGGACAACTAAAATGTAGATAAAAGGCTGGGTCAATTTCAGTTTAAATAAATGTTTTATATACTTGAAAAAGTTAATTATAGCAATAACCGGACAACGATCGCGTACATATCAGCATGTAAGGGAGGAACAGTTCGGTAGACTGGGGTGTATGGTTAAGTTCCAGATAATGTTGTCCCTTCGATGCAAAATTTATTAATTTATCTGTGAAGCTTTGGACTAGTAAAAAATAGAATTGGCTCCGAAGTCGAATTCATCCAAACTGTGTTATTGTCTTATCGATACGGATAACGGTAATCTCCAATATCATATACAGAGTACAAGAAAATGAAACAAAGTACATAAAAACAATCCTTGATTTATTCATTCAAATCACAGGAAAATGGGCTATTTGTACATGGGGAGAGAGATTAAAACCGCTGCTTTGTTTATACACATACCACCTGAGGGTGAAGTAAAACTATATTTACATACAACATCTACATTATCTACAAACTAATTTTTGATAAAAGACCCGAAATACATATAAAAATCAAATGCACAGACGAGTTATTCAAACATATTAGAATACATTTCAAGAAGACCTATTACCTGAATGTGCAATTATACATGGTGGGCAACGATGATTCGTTGTAGTTCTATTTAGACTATGGATATATTTTACAAATCCGTGTCGGAACCTTTTACTTTTAACTGAACAAGTAGAACTAAAAGGAAACTAATTAATTTTGGTTAACATATAAACGAATATCCGCTCTAAGCTATCTTTAAGTCAATGGTTATATACGTGTTTTATTGTTATTAATACAGTGTGACTTACTATAATTATTTTAGAACTTAACGGACCGTACAATCCATTTAAATCATGATGTGACTGGATTGGACATTCGTTTACCACCGTCTTGTGAACAATACAATTTTATAAGACATACAATAAAATAGTCAAAAATATTTAGACAAGATATTGCCACTTTAGTAGGGCGCGTAGTACAGAAATAACACATTACATTCACTCATCACAAACAATTCACGAACACACCAATCTCACAGAAATCTAGCTCAACAAAAGACAAATACTGTATACAATTTTGGAGCTTAGTTTTCGAGCTATAAAACATAAATGGCGTAACAATTACAGTAGCCCCTTGTTAATTCGAACTACTCGGGACCGGCGAAATCGGTTCGAAATAACCGGGGTTCGAATTAACCGGGGACCGGAAGTCGAGGTGTTCATATACCATTGAATTATGGATAAGTTACAATGTGTAAAGCAGCTTTATATCAATATTGTCCAGTTATACAAACTTTTATTGCTTCATTTAAAATCAGTTTTTAGCGAATTCTTCGGCATTTATCATAAAATTTTGAAAATATTATGCTAATCAACCGCAACACACTCATAAATAAGATTGTGCATTTCCAGCATATTTGCAACTATGTTCATATCCGTTGCTATATGAAATATTCATTTTTCAATCAATGTCGTTAGGGTAAATTATCAAACTCAGCAATAAACTTTTTTTTGACATTTAAAAGAAAAGAATATCAATCAATTCTTTATGTTTATATCCAATGTATAATGTCGCTGTTTCTGATGTAAGGATTTTCTGCGTCGTTTAATTGTTTCACATCATCAAGATAATCAATCAGGGATATGGATCTATGTCAACTTAAAAGTGTCCATTTCAACCTATGTGCTTCAAATAGAATCAGTATGAAAACCCACCCCATTGTTCATGCATTCCATTGTGCTTCAATAAAAATCAGTTCGAAAACCCACCCCATTGTTCATTCATTTCATGTTTATCATCCCTTTGTTTAATAAGTTTATTGTCAAAAAGTGCACTTAATCAATTAGGGGAGTGGTATCCCTTAAGATTACCACTCCATTGACAAACTATTAGCGTATTATCTTTTGTAAAAAGAGCAGTTGAAAGAACAGATGAAAGTCTTTATGTGTGGTCTAACGACATAAAGTGAAAGTCCTTACTCAGGAAAGTATCTTAAGTTCGACCATATGCCATAAAACATATGTAAACTCGTCGTAAAAGACCAATATAAACCTGGAATTTGACTATTTTTGGCTCAAGATGAGTTCGAATTATCAGGGTCCTCGTTAATTCGAACTTTCCTATAAGAATACATTGGTCCCAAAATCGGGACCGGGCAAAACTGTTCGAATTAACCGGGGGGACGAATTAACCGGGGATGAATTAACGAGGGGTTACTGTATATGAAATAAATCACTATCATTATACCCGAGCCATGTTCAATATTTTGTGCTATTAATTAATTCAATTTATCCTTACCATTTAGATGTATACAAGCATGATACAATACGATCTTACAAAGCAATATATTTTACAGCTTTCAGTTTATCTTGCCATGAAAAAAGAACATCTTAACGATTAATTTCCTCATTGTGGAAATATCTCTCGAAAATAAAACAGCTCGTTATCGATTCACAATTAAATGTTAAATAAAATCATTATTTCTTATAACAGATCAATAACTTATATGGCATGAATATTTTCTAAAGACTATCACAAGAATCAAATATATTTTTTATTGTTTTATATCCTTATATATATTTCTAGTATGCGCCATTTTGGGGTTTCGTACAAATGCACGACCTAATTATCAAATATCACATATTTCAAAAATATAATACAAAAGTCATTAAATCAATATTTCAAAAATAAAATAAATGCATTTTACATGCAAAGCATGAACTTCTTACAAAGGCAGTATTTTCATTATTGAATGACCAACCTATACAGGTTGCTAATACTTAATCTAAGTTTCAATATTTCGATATCAAAAAGTTTAAAGGAAACTTACAGCTGTTAAAATTAACGAGAACATAGACATATCAACGACATTACACATACATAAACATACTTATACGATAACAAAATATGGTGATTTTTAACTGGCAAAAATCGTATGAGAAATGTCACATTTATTGTACTGCAAACATCATTTAAGTATGAGGGGCAAATAGAAACTCCATCACAAAGATTCTCGCACACAAGTCATAAGGTCGAACCTTGATATCGCGAATGATATAATACATTGTATTTACACAACTGCATGTTATTTAGCAGAAATGACCACTGATCAACAGCGGTACGTTATTTATTGCTTCTCGAATCCAAGTAGACTCCTTCAATAGCTTTCAACTGGGGTTTCACGTCTGCAACATACAACAATGTAAAATATATTGCAAATAAAAACTGGATGAAAATAAACCTACCACAAAAAGATATGCTCTTTTTAGTCACGTATATAGCCAATGAAATATCAGTGTATATGTCGGTTTGTAATTACTGGTGACGTCCCTGGTTCTTGGCAACGTTTATTAAATCAATATGTGTATGCAGG